>CAEGAE010000199.1:0-137879 GCA_903067095.1 Girardinus metallicus
TATATATATATATATATGTGTGTGTGTGTGTGTGTGTGGGGGGGGGGGGTACGTGTGTGTGTGTGTAAAACAAAATTTCATGACAGCATGAATACCAGCCTTTAAATGCAAATAACAATTGTTGGCAGGAGATTTCTCAGATAGCTAATCCATCATATATGCTGTGTTATAACTGTTGCCTCTGTCTCTGAGAGGAAGGAAATTATTTCCTTCTGGCTCATGGTTTTTATTTACAAAATGTTTTTGATGCTGTAATTAATAAATGTCATATTTATGGAAGGACAGGACTTCACAGTAATGCAGTTACTAGCACTGCTGCCTTGTGGCAGGATATGTCTGGGATTGTTCTTTTTGCTATGGAGTTAACAAAAAAAATAATAATATAATATTAACAATAAAGCTGAAATCTGCCTGAGAACAGCTGCAATTTGCCTGAGTCCTGTTGGGTCTTCATTAGAATAAAGAGCATTTGATGGCAGAATAAAAGAGGTAGTAATTTTAATACAAAGTTACAAAACTTTATTGCAGTGAAAGCTGGTAAAATTCCAGCTTGCTTCAAGAAAATTTGAGATTATACCTTCACTTTAAAGGTTCCTTCATAGTAACATGGATCAGACCCAAAGCCTTAGTTAAAGGACTTGTCCACCAGGGGGCAGTAGCACATAGCCAAAAACTTTAAATTATTCGACCCTCTACTTACTGGTGGTTAATGTATGAAGGACAGGATGAAAGTCTCCAAATGTACCAATAGCTTCTGCACAATGGACTGGTAATATTTGCAAATAACAAACATAAATGATCAAACATGCCCTCAAGGTGTGGTGCAAGAGTCTGAGAGGTAAATAAGTGGATTTTTCTGTCCAAAGAGTTTGAGTGTTTGTCCACTCTGGAAAGACAAGCTGTCCCCATGGGAATAAAAGCCTCACTGAGTTCTGACTTCTATCTGTGATTACAACCACAAAGCAACGTCAGCTACTGCATCATGACATATTTCAGCGCACATCCCTGACCGGCCAGGATCATTTTCAAGTTTACAGACATCAGCTACATTTTAAAAGGATAACTTTTCTGTGGATCTAGTGCATTTATGAAATACTGCTCCACTGCTGATCACTGAACCCTGGAGCTACAAACAACCTAGCAAGTGCTAACAACTTGTAATACCTCTTAAAGTTTTGGCTTAACTTCTGGCTAAAAAAAGAACAAATGGCACAATGAGCGGTATCCTTTATGTTTTATACATGAAATGCATTGCAGCTTCTGTTTAATAGTCAAAAGACAAGAATACAGTTAAACTCATGCACAGAGGGCAGTTGTGCTCTTCTTGCAGACTGGCTTTTCTCAGCACTATTTTGAATTAAGCCTCTCTTGTTCTTGCCAAGGTCTAAAAGTTTAATCTCGTGGTCTTTGGGGTGTTTGTAAAGGAGTGAAATGAAGGAGTTGGAGTCAGTGGCAACTTGTAATTTTGTCCTTGGACACAGATCAAAATGGAGCACACAATCTCCTCGTTCATATTTTTAAGTAAAATATAAATGTGTTTTCCCATATGTAGTGAGAGATTAAGTTCTGCTTCCTCTTAGAATCTCTTTTGAAAATTTTAGAATTTGTTTATTGATAGTAGCTCTCTTACCATAAGTGGTCAGAGTTTACATTTTCAGCCTCTAGAGTGCAGTGTTGAAATATTCCAGCGACAGACTCTCTCGATCAATTCTTGTCTAGCAGAAGTTGATGTGTTTGGAGCACAAAGTGTTGAATACCCTACAGAACTCTGTAAATCAAGGCAGATAACATGCCCAACCATCCTCGACCTCAACTCCTTTAGTGTCAGCTTCCTTTCCTCCCCACGCCTCTCTGTAATTGCCTGGCTCTTCCTTTGTCAACTCTTTTCTCCTTTCTTGACTCGTTCTGGCCTGTTTTGCCCTCCCCAATGTTATTCCTTCTGCTCTCTCTGACAAACAGCTGATAGGGAAGCAGGCACCAGAACAGTAGTGTGAGTTTTAATGGGTCTCCCTGAAAAAGCCCTATCTGACAGCTGATCAAAGAAAGCCATGTTGCTCACATTCCTCGGTTGTAAGGGGTCACTCAGAAGGTTGAATGAAAGTAATACGAGACGTAAAATGTCTGCCTACAGTCTGTGCTCTATGCATGTCACATTTGCCTGTGCGGCTCTGGGATTTGGGAGGAAAATAGTCTACAGATTCTATAGTGCTTCTGAAAAACAGAATAAAAAGTGAAAGATACCATACCTTTGCAGTAACACAATAACAGCAGAAACTGAGAAACCTTTACCAATCATTTCTGACTTTTACTAGAAGTGTCTGTTTATACTCACTGTAATTTACTGGATTGAAGTGAAAAAGCGATCTTTATTTTCAATATAAATCATTGTTTCATTTGGTTGTAGAAAAAATAATAGAAAAAAGAAAGAAATCTGTGTAAACTACTAAACTATCGAGCCCAAACACAGGGAGACATGCAGTGCAGCACATGTCCCTGAAGAGCTGTTAATCCACAGCCCAGAGGGGTTATGGTGTAGAGAAGAGACTTTAAATAGACTGAAAAATGACTCAGGCATTAAGCATTGTAAAATACATGAAAAGGGTGTTACCTTTTTGCAGGATTAGGACGCAAGAGAACAGTAGTTCAGATTATCAAACCTTCTCTGGATGGTGTCCTGAAAAGGGGTGCCATTTTAGGATTAACTGGTTCTCCTAAGGGAGTTCAGTGCTCACATGGGCAACAATGGAGTAACAGATCAAGAGGCGTGTGATT
The DNA here is from genome assembly GCA_903067095.1 of Girardinus metallicus. Classification (NCBI taxonomy): domain Eukaryota; kingdom Metazoa; phylum Chordata; class Actinopteri; order Cyprinodontiformes; family Poeciliidae; genus Girardinus; species Girardinus metallicus. The sequence goes on from CAEGAE010000199.1 coordinate 2,773, forward strand.
CAGAAAAATTACCTCCTCAATGTGAACCCAGTCTGTTTTGTTGTTGGGCCAATATGAGAGATACAGAATGTCCATAGCTAACACCAAAAGTTGATCGACTTTGTAATTGTATGATCAGAGCTGGGGTGTTATGCTTTGGAGATCCTCAGGTGTGACTCAATCACCACCTAGAAGTGAGTTGTATCTAGTGGCAGGGGAGGCTGCTTTTTGAATATTTGACTAACTCATATCAAACTGTTTCATATTCAACATTGTGTGCAAAAACAAACATACTTCCAACAATTTTCCAAGCTCTTGCTAGAAATGTATTTTTCTCAAATATTTCAACCTAAATTCAGTATTGACTTTAAAACTAAAACGACTATCCAGCTCCATAACACGTTTATTGTCTACGAGACGATGTGAGGTCAGCACCTTCTCCTTGGTTTGATCGGACAGCTCACCAGTGATTGAAATTAAAGTCTGGAAAGTAGAGTCCGTGTCATCTTGAAGCTCGTTTCATTAAAGAGAAACTAACAAGCATGACATTCACAGGTAGCAGCAGGGTTCGACAGCAGCAGAGAGGTAACAGTGGGTTAGACATCGACCACGTAATTGGTGATGGTTGTACTGTCTGTAAGCTGATGCTGTGAGAGATTCCACAGGAGAGCTGTTTGTGTGTATATGTGATCTGTGGCACTAAATTCCCTATCAGATGTCTGGTTGGCATAATGATGATCGTGATCTGTGTGTGTCAGCCAAACAATGGCTCACACAAAGAGGAAATGGGGACAGAAGTAGATGGAGGTGAAAAGAAAAGGATTTGTTTTGGAAGACAGAAAGATGCTGGTTTAGAATCAGGCTATATTGGGATTGAAACAATGTAAATACAATTCCGCTTTAATTACACACACACTGTGAAAAAGGAAATCATAAATGTTTCTTGCTTTCGGAGTATGTAAATTTTTAGAGACTGTTTATTACTTTCAGAATCAGAGCTTTAATCACACTAAAACTAGTAGAACGAAACAATTTGGGAATGCTTCCAGTTGGATAATTCTACGACATTTGAGTTAAATGGAGATATGTCTGTGAGTGTATTTTAAGGCAACACCTCAGACACACTGCTTCCTTGTGTTTCTTATTATGCTACTAACCTCAGTTGCGTAGAAATCTTTGCAGGTGAAGCTGAAAAGTTGTGTGAGAACACTGAGACTACAAACTATATAGGGAAATATTGTGCAATGCTTATGGAATGATACCAGAAAATCATGACCCAAATCATCCAGTTCAGAGTTCAAATCTTTTTTCATACCTGGTTTTAAGTGTTGTCTGCATCAACATGCTGCAAAAGTTATATAGTTCCTTTGTATTCTGTTTACACATGCTTTGTCTCTTTCTAGTGTTAAATTAAATTCACATCCATGTAAAGCTCCATTTATCTTCTAGATGTTGGATGCAGCTGTGTTCTTGTGTCTGCAAATTGCCTTCCCTTCAAGGCCGTGACCTGTGGTTCCTCACTCTGTCAAGAGATATGGTCAGCTTAACCACAAACGGTGCTCAACCGTGCTTGAAAACTGGCCTGGCTAGTTAAGATCAGGACTTGAGGGGGTGAAGTTGAAAGCTTTTTGTGGTATTGACAATCTGTAGTGTAAGATTAGTTGTCCTGTCTTTTACCTACATGAGTCTGTTTTCTTCTAACTGACCAAGGAACTCTACTAATCCATCGATTTTTAAAGGAGAATTATGAATGTGCAGGGAATTTGTGGGCGAGGTGTGTTTAACTTTATGAGGATATTTCTTCTTCTAATGAAGTTTTCCATTTTCATATATCAAAACATTTGTGAGACTGGGTTGCAAAGCTTCAGTCTAGATTCTCAGACCCATGCATCTCAGAACATACAAAGGAATATGCAAAAAAAAAAAAATTCATTGCTGCTGCAGTTACATCTCTCAACATCTGAGGCATTTTTATAATCCATTTCTGATTTTTGTCTTGTCTCTTTTGAATATTTTCTATTCTATTCTAGTATACTAACTTCTTCAGCTCATCCAGGGGAATTTGTTTGCACAATGTTTCCAACAAGTTCTGTTTTGGCTCCAAGTCCTCCTTTTGGGAAAATCCTCCTTAGGAAAGGATTCTGGCAAGTAACCCACATGACTTTGATTGGCCTCTTTCAATGAAAAGAACTAGCAGACTTGTTCTTTGCTTTTTTTCTAATACAAAAGCAGTTTTCTCCTTTCCCTAACTGTTAGCCAAGCTTCTCTGCAAATCTTAGTTACTTCCCACAACTCTTGGCCATAAGTCAGGAATGAAACATCAATCTAAATTAAAAGGCTAATGTTTTTTGAGCTCAGCAGTTTTTTGTTTTGTCTTGTTCTTCCTTATGCAGATTAGAAATGCCAGCATCCCCTCATAGATATAGACGATAAGGAGTTACTCTTTGGGGGCTTTTACTCACCTTGAAGAAGACACTCAGTCCTAGAAAGAATGGCTCCCAGCAGCCCGACTCACTTTGAGCTGTATGTCCTGTGGTAATTAAAAATGATGTGCCACCTTCACCTCTGACAAATTCAAGTCTAGTAATTTAGACTGCTTATCCTGCTTGGACCGACCTCACATCCAGGCTATGGATTTCTTTTTGCTTCTAATGGGTATTTTCTTTCTGACTCTAATCGATCTAATATGGTACGGTAAGTTTTAAGTTGGTTGTGTGGGTTTTAGGTTTCCTCTTCTTTCTTGTTCTATATGTTTTCTCCTGTTATTCTCCCTCATTAGATCCCCTTAGCAGTTTCAGTTTCAGGCTTTCGACACCCACTGCCATCCATTGGTAATCAACACATCTCCCAGTCATCCAGCAATCACATTCCCCATTTCTCTGAGCTCATTGTCAGATCCTCTTGTTGCTAACCCATGTCCAGCTCCTAATCTTCCTATTTGTAATATTATTTCTGTTGACCCTTGCCAGCGTTTTTGAGATCCTGCAGTTTAAATATTTACTCCTCCCCAGCATTTAATTGTTTTATTTTAATAAACTTAAAGAATTTGTCCTGTGTGAGCATCAAATGCTTTTGATGTGTGCTTAAGGGCTTGTGTAAAAATGTGTTCGTTATTAGAAAGCAGTTCCAAGTTGTCATTACTGTAAAATGGCTCCACTGATCCACTGGTGAAATGAGCGTATACGTCCTGGGGGGAATTACCATGGGTATCTGACTGTCTGCTCTCTGATTAGGCAGTCGCCACTAGAGGCCTGGTTGCCACAGTAACTGTCCTCTGTCACCTCATCGTGTTGTTCGCTTCTTGCTGCTCCTCAATATCTATGGTGTTTCTGCTCTTTTTAGATGGTTTTCTTTTCTTTCTGTTTCCGAAGGAGAAATGTTTGCTAACACGCTCTGGATGTGCATGTGTTTTGGTGTCTTTGTTTGTATTGACAGGAAGTGTTTGCGTGTGTGTGTGTGTATAAGTGACAGGGCAGTTGTGTTATCAGTCTCCCAGGGTGGCCATTGCTTTCCCTGGTGATGGACTGTGATGCCAATCTGTTGCAGCAGCTAAAGTCTGTCAGTACCAAACTGAACAGAGAAGCAAAAAAAGACTTTCCCACATTATTCTTTATTCTCTGCCAATTTTTTTTTCTCTCACTGAAATTTATTCATCTGTTTTTATATATTTTTTTGTTGCTTTGCAAGTGTGATCAGCGTGTTTCTTTCACTGAGATGCTTCATTAAAAACAATAATAGTGTTTCCACAGACCTTCTTAATAGGTCTGTGGATTAGATAAACAGGAACTTAGACTGGTGAGAAATGCTACATTATGCTTAGGTTTTATTTAATGAACATAACTAATTCTGATTTTAATTTTTTTTAGAACTACCTTCATCTGCAGTAAACTACCATGTTATGCTGTCATAGATGTCACTGATTTTTGTCGCTGACTTGTTCAACTCCTGCATTTATTTTAATGGCCTCTTTAGAATCTCACCTCAGGATTTCAAGAAGTTATTTTTATCTGGCCATTATTTTGCATATTGACTGTACTTGTGGTTATTATCCTGTAGCATGACATTATTTTAGCAACGCTAAAGCAATCAGGGATATTTCTTCACACTAGAATTAGCAAAAATTTGTCTTTCAAGTTGGCTAAATGACACCAAAGTGCCCAGGTCTGTCACTGTAAATAACTGCATGTCATCCATATTTCCCTTTCATGTTTAATAGTTTGGATTAACTACAAGACCTGCATGTGATTTCCATCTAGCATTCTCCTTTGGCTTAATCTGTTCAAAGGTGATTTTTCTGGAAGTGTTGTGGTTTGTTCAAATGGAAAAGAATATGTCACCATATTCTTTTTCAGCCAAAAGATGCCTGGTGACACATGCAAGCAAGCCATAGTGATTCAGTCATGATTATTTGCATTTAACGTGCTAACAACGGTTTTAGTCAAGCACTAAAGGATTAAAGCAGAAAAATTTGTATCGATGGATAAAGTATTTTTCACATTGTGAGATGTGAGTTGCCCCTTGCCAACAAAATCACCAGGACATCTAGATCCAGGATAGGCGGTCCCAGAGATAAAGCAACAGCCTCCCTCCTTCTGTCTGAGCTTGGCTGCCAGACGGGTGCTGAGCTCTGGCTGGACTGTATCGCAGAAATTCAGACCAAGAATCTCAGTTAACGGCTGCCAAATGTGAGAATGGCAGATTATTTTCCTTTCTACCTCATGGTCCAGCTGTTTATCTTTTTTCATATGTTTTTTTTTTCTGAGATGTTGCTTATCAGCTCATGAAAATGATATAAAACTCGTTACACTTGAAAGGCCTTGTAAAATAGCAAATTGAATGCGCAGCTGTAAATAATTATTTCATACCAAGCAATATTGACACTTACTTCAATTAAATTTTTTATTCAGGGCTTTTACAGGCTGTTACTGGAACTTTCTGAGAATTTTTAAAAGCATGAATTATGAACACATGTTTGAATTTATAGTAGATTATCTCCAAGCTGTGAAATGTAAAAAATATCTATGCACCCCCCGACACCTAAAGTAAATGTCAAAACCGCAAAGGGTCTTGTATAATTACGACAAGAGATTTCACCACTCTATTCATTACAGTTTATTCTTCTTATCAAAAATTTTACAGCTCAATCAAATAGACTGATTTCCCACCACCAGCTCTTAACCAAAGACTACAGGTTTTTAGTAAGGTTGAAAACATTCTAGATGTTTTACATTTTCTGCTTTATTGAACCCAAAAGCAGTTTTGATTACACGAGCTGTTGATGATTCAACAGACTCAATCTTTCCATTTAATGAAAAGATAGAGTCTTGGATGTTTCTGTGATGTTGTTGATCATCCATTTCTTCCTCATCTAAGAGTAATGGGTGCATAAATGGGTATTTTGGTCAAATGGTTAAAACATGAACAATGTTTGGTTTCTAACATGACAGTGATCCCAATCACAAACTAAAGGTAGTTTGGAAAGAATAATACAAGATGACATTAACTTCCTGGAGTGGCCTCAACACATTCAAAGTCACTGGGGAGTACAGCCAGAAGCTTGTTTAAAGACTGCCAAAACCTTGTGGCTGACATATATCTTACTAAAAGGACAGTTAGGGGTCAGTATAAGTCAGATCCTTGAAGTATAATTTATGCTGTTTAAATCAGAGAAAATACACTATAAATTTAAAATTGCCCATGTGTTTTTAAACCTTCCACAGTTAAAAGCACAGAATTTTAATCACTTTTATGCCCGTGGTGAGTGAATACAAACCTCAAAATATAAACACTACTCATAACGTTTTTTTCTATATTTGTCTCATGTTTTTTTTCTCTCTGTGCATTTGTTTGTTTTCTCAGCAGATTGCTCACTGGTTTAGCAGTTCATGGATGACCTGCAGGTTTCACAAGATGATTTTGCCTGAGTCTAATTAATCACAACTTTCTTACTGGAGTCCCTCTTTCTTTCTCTCATCCCGTTTCCTTCCATGTGATGCATGCAAGGCTTATTAATCCCTCCGGAGTTCACAGATCAGAAGACGCTGTCTCAGTCTAGGATCATACAAGCACACAAGTAAGAGAACTTTTTACATTACCAACGTTATGTAATCAGAAATGGACAGCAGTAGCCCTGTGTGTTGTTCGTTGTTCTCTTTTGGTCCAGATGGTGGTCTGCTGCATTTTACTATGAATGGAGTGTGTGTATGTGGGCCTCTTTGATGTAAAGAGTGCAACACAAAAGTGCAGTCACCATCTTGGCCAGTTCTCTCAGAATCAAGTCAGAAGTGCACAGCCTGCTCTCATCTGACGACCAGCAAGATAAAAGGATGGCCAGAAAAAGACATTAAGAAAAAACAAACAAAACAGACTGATTCACCAAAGACAAATCATAAACAGGCAACTAAAGATTGTTAAAGACGTAAAACTGAAGAAAATCCAACAAAGGCAGAGGCCAAACCTATAAAAAGTGAAAGTGAAAATTCAAAATACAGGAAGAAAATTGTACCTTTGATATGGTCTGTCAGGTTTGTTCTGAATGGCAAGCAATTACAAATCTACAAGGACTCAGGACACATTTGCTAGTCCCACTCTTGATGTCAGTCTCCATTAATGTGTTTTCTGTAAAGATCAGCCTCTATGTAAGTGATATGGAAAATCTGCACCGACTCAAACAAGGTTTCAGAAAAGGTTTTGAGAAAATGGATAATGCAGAAGGGGTTGTATAAGAGGCAAACAGGTCAGGTTGCCTCAGGAGTTGGATGCTCAGGATGGGAAAAAACATAATGAAATCATCAGAACAACAAATCTCAGCTGAATTCTGCTATATATATATGTGTGAGATCATCTATTCTTAGTAAAATGAGAAAATGTCAGAAGCATCAAGATAAATCGCTTTATGAACAGTTTAACTTTTTTCTCTGAGGTGAAACAAGATTTGAATAAAATACAGTGCAGTGCAAAAGTTTACAAAAATATACTTATTTTTAAATTATTTTTTGAAGAAATTTTTCAAGAAACCAGACATTCTTGCAATCTGTCAAAGCTCTCCGAGTGCTAATGTCATCCACTTGTTGTATAATGGATGATAAAATAAATGTAGGTCTTTACAAAAAACTGCAGAAAGTAAATATAATCTGAAAGTTATGTTTTATTAAAACAGGAAATCACAATATGTACTTAAACTTTAAAATATATTTTTAAAGTTCAGAAGAACTGTTTCTAAAAGTTGAAAGAAGCTCATTTGATAGCAAAAGAAAAGGCGGGGAGATAACTGAAGACTTCTACAAAGTTTAAAGTAAATCTTCCAAGGTACTTTGAGTTAATACAATATCAGCAATAGGAAAATCATTGATATGCCTTCAAAGGGTTGCAGGATTTACCTTAACCAGTTTTTAATTGTTATTTTATGCATTTTTGTTACTGACAGGCCACCACTAAGATTTTTAGAAATCCAGTTTGACTGCAACAGAAGCTAGAAACCTAAACAATCTTTATTTGTTTATTTATTCCTTTTTATTTTTACATATTTTTGTCATTTCCTGTGACCAGTCTATTTAAAAAAAAATGTATCTCAAAATTAGGCATATCCAATTAATCAAAATTCATAATTTCATAATTTGTTCCTGTTATAACACAGCTTACTCAAATAGCTGACTTCCCTTGCCACTATGTCAGCAAGTTCTACAAATGCAATGAACCATTCATTTAAACCAGGAGACTATCCTAAACTTCGAGATCTTAGGGCAGAGTGACGCTCGAGCTTTGGTCCAGATGTCAACCTGAGCAAAGTTTCCTTTAATACTGGATCAGATGCGTGAGATCCAGACTTGGTCTCTGTTCAAACATGTTCCAGAAAAGAAATCTGCCTCTGTGCTCCAAGCATCAATATAAGTGTTTAAAGGATATATGTTCCACACATGCAAATGTACTGCAGAAATTGATGTCTGAAGTGTTACTGTTTTAAATGCACTTTGATACTCCTTTTAGGGTCATATTAAACTATGCATTTCTTCAAATTAGCATGCTTTCAGACTCTTCGGTGCTTTCCATTCTGGTTGGTAAGTGCAAAGGATGGTGTGCAGCCTTGCTAATTAGAATGTGCACAATAGGCTGAAATAAAATAACATAAAATGCTAAAAGCCTGGCAGAACCTGCTCTATTGTTTTCAGTCCACAATGGTCCTTTGTGAGCATAAATCTTTACTCTCCTGAAGTTACCTGAATTTGGCCATTATACATAGAATTACACATCTATGTAAAATGATAAGTAATTGAAATGCAAAGATAAGTAATTGGTTTTTTATTGTAAGATAAAAAAAAATAAGTTTTTATAAAAAATTTTTTTTCCAGGATCTTGTGCTAGGTCTCCTATTCAAACCCCCCTGCTTTGTAAAGATGTAATTTTACAACCAACATGGACTGTGAAAAGCTCTCAGCAGGAACAGAGTGAAATGAAACCTCTGTTCACAAGGTATAAAACAAGTGAACAGCTGGGGAAACCATAATTTCAGAATCTAATTATAAACCGATTATGGTAAGGGCTAATGTGTCATTCACCCCCACACAATATAAAGTCAGTGAAGATTTTCTTCTCCTATTTGCAGTGTAACTTGCAATTTGAAACAGTAGTTTAACAAAATGTTCCCTCGGCAGATAAGGTAAAAGTATGCATTTATGTACTTAAATTGATCGTATTAAGACACAGAAGGGGTAAAGAAAAAGCCTTGTTGTTAGTGAAAATCACACTACTACTGCCTCATAATACATTCGATTGTTGCATTAAAGTGTTGCAATTGAACAGCTGAAAGAATCAGCGAAAGGTTAAACACTCAAAGGTTTGAAAGAAGTACTTTGTTTGGAGATGAGTGGGCGACTTATGAAAGAGAACGTCCCTGTTTTCTTTGAGTCTCTTGCAGGAGGTGACATTGTGTTGCACTCTGGAGGAGCATTTAAAAGGTCCTGCTGAGCTGACGTCTAATATCAGAAAGGAGAGTTGTTGCTTACATGAATCCATGAAAGACTTGTGTTGAGCACAAGATTTAAACAAGAAATTATTGCATTTCATTTTCGCAAATTCATTTGCTTGTACTGACTTGTCTGAGATTAATCACTGGCTGTTGCTTTGCTGTTTTGTTATTGTTTTCTTTTTCATCTTCTTGTTTCTGTCTCTCCTTAGTGCTGCCTTACTCCTTTTTCGACTCTCTCATCTGGGGCTTTGGAAATACAGCAGCATCTGTTTTCAGCGATAACGCAGAATGTTGTGAGGCATTACCCAACTAAAGAGGCAGATATTTCCCTGAAGATTACATGGAGACCAAAACATGGTGGAAAAGAAGTGGTAATATTGTCAAAGGAAATGGAATACCAGACTTGTATAGTACTATATATCTTATCTTGCTCAGCAATCCTGAAATTCGATTATGACCATAGGTAGCGCAGCAGCAAATATAAATTCAATTTCTGCAAGAAAGCATTTTGGATTTGTTCAAATAATTTCAAGGTACATGGTGTACCTTTTGTTGGATTTATCATAGATTTTCTTTCACATTTTGTTGATTGTCACAACACTGCTAAAATGTTTATTTATCCACTTCTGTGAGATTAAGACCATATCTACAGCACTGTTAGCATACTGACTATGTGTAAGCGCTTCCTATTTTGCTCGCTGGCTCACTGTGATGTCATACTTTTTGAGACTGAGCTAATACACATGTCTCTCTTATTATGACAAGACATTGCTAGGCAAAAGTCACAAAGCTGCCACATGTGCTGTAGGGGAACAGGAGGATGGCCAGAGGAAAGCTTACACAATAAGGGAGCTTACAGTTTGAAAATGTGTGAGGAAGCTGGAAAGTTGTAGAAAAACCAGATGAAAAATTGCAGGGCATTGCTTCAGTCTGCAATGCCCTGAGGAATCAAGTGCTCCAGGGCAATCTGTTTTTGATGCGTGCCTTTCTATTAGGCAAGTTTAACGCTCACAGAAATGTTCCAAGAAATGATGAGATGTGAAATTTACTAAAAATATCCCAAAAATATACATTAAAAAGTACACTCTGGGGACGTGATAAAATTATTTAAAAAAGACAAGGAATAAAACATCTTTGAAAGACTCCATGAAGTCAGTTGCAGAATCTGTAGAAAAAAAATCCAAATTATTTTAAAAAGATCAACAAATCAAGCTACAAATGATAAAAATAATATCAGTTTAGTAAATAAAAAATTAAGGTTAGACAATATTTGAAATCCAGAGGAGTGTAGCTTAACACTAAGTTAAAAAAAACAAACAACTAAAGCTAATCCTAAAATAGAATTCCAGAGGTATTTGATTATTATTATTTATGGGCCCTACAATCGGTAAATGATTGCCATCAACACTAGTTTTAACAAATCTTTTTTTTTTTTTTTTTTTTTGCTTTTGTGGCATTATGATATAGATAAATACTAAAATCGTAGCCCCAGATTTTTTAATATATTATAGTGTAATATAGGTTTCACCACCAGAGGGCGTTTCCGCAGCAGCAGCTTACGCCGCAACAGAAGAAGTCTAGTCCGGAAGTCTTAGCCGTACGATTCACCGATAGCTATTTTTGACCCTACGTGGTTGCTGCTCATCTCTTTTATGAAACGCCAAACTTGACAAAATCTGGACGAAAATACGCGCTTCATGCTTTCCCTCACCAACGCCGACACACGCTGAGCTACCGTGAACACACGGCCCCACCGTAGCAGACACAGCTTACCGAAACACATGTCTCAAAAACATGCAAAGCAGGCAACTATATCTACGTTTTTTAAACGCGCAAAATTTTGTTTTTTATATAATATAGTGTAATATGTTTTTATTCGCAGCACAACTCTCCAACGAGTAGCTGCAGGAGTAACTACTACTCCTGTTACATATGGCGAAAGTAGTACCTGGTACATGGCATGCCCCGACACGCAGCAAAAATCCAGTCATCACCAAAATTAAAAGTCAGGCTTGGCTGTCCGAAGGAAAATACTTCCCCTGGCTGTATAAGACCGACAGTGGTAAGTGAATACATACAAAATAGTTAAGTAAAAGGAGAGAAAGATACAATAGATTGAGATTGAAAGGGGGAGATAGACAGAAACATAAAAGACGAGACAAAGGAAGAGACAGGAGGATGGAGAAACAAAGAAAGAAAAATCCATAGCAACAACTATTGTAGACATGTTCAAGTACTTCAATGATTTAAAAATATTTTGTTTGTATTAATGGCTGCTACATAAGGTTGGCAACTGATTGGTCCAAAAGTCAAAAAACAATTTTGAACAAAGTATCATGGTTAGAGGAATAAGGATAGGCCTCATATTGTCTGGGGTTTCACACACCAGCGGGGTTTCCTTTGTATCAGGGAAGGGTCAGATTTAAAGTGATCTTGATGGTGAACAACTAGAGAAAGGCCACAGATATTGGCAAACCTTACCTGTACACCATGAGCTCCTCATGACAATATTCTTGTGGTTGCTAAGGAAAATGTATGTTTATTTTGAAGCAAAAAAAAAAAAAGAAAAAAAAAGAACGAAAAACAGCCTGGGTTTGCACTGCATGAGAAGACAAAATTTAATTTATCACCATTCAGCACCCAGAAATTATCAGCATAAGGAAGGCAGTAACAACAGCATCTGTTGTTGGGGGCGTCGTTTCCCTCTGTGAAAGACAGATACCAGCCACGTTGTGCTGCACATTAATTCAGTCGCTGTTTATATCTGCTGGTGGATCTGAGCCGCTTTGACTGTGGGAGGAGATGGAGACAGATTACATCATTCCCTCGCCCAGCTCCTTATCACAGCAGCTGCACTTATCTACCCCGAGTAGAACAATGTTATTAGACGCTGGAGAGAACGGCAGCAAGAGAGCCAAATGAATAGAGATGGAGTGATGGAAAACTAGGAGGTTAATTGATAAAAGTTCAGAGTCAAAGTTATGAATCTTGGATTAGGGGTTAGAGAATAAAGTAGAAGTCTCTTGAGAAATCAACAGTAGATTATAAACCATTGAGAACGAGGAGTGACGTATAAAGGATGTGAATATTAGCTTTAGCTATTGTGTTTTTAAGCTACCGTGTCAGGGAAATAATCAAATTTCTTGTACAACAGATGCTCTTCCTCTCAGAATTATTGATTCATTTTGTAAAACTGCAGGAGTTGGGTTTCAGAAGGATATTGTGACTAATTGCTGAAGATTCTTTCTTACCATGTGACAAGTAAACAAAACCTCAATGGCTTCTACGTTTAGAGCGTATCTGCTCTAGTGCACGTGAGGCTGTTGTATAGTTAATTACTTTCCACTTGTCCAGCTGAAGCTTGTAATCGTTCCTGTCGTTACGTTTCGTTTGGAGGGTAAGCTCTGAACAGAGGGGCATCGGTTCTAGCTCTGTGTTTCCCGAAGTGAGAACAAAAACAGATGAGAAGCTGAGACGACTGCATTAAATATTTGGGGACCTGGAAATTGTATACGTGTGTTTTGCTGTTTCAGCTGATGAATCACAAGTTATCCAAAGAAAGATAATTCATATTACCAGCAGTCAGTTGTGGCTCGTCGGTGACGCATTAACACAGCGAGGGAAAAAAAACACCTTTGAGAACACCCAGTTATGTGGTTTGTCCCTACATTCTGTGGTGGGCGGCCACATGGCAAAGACAACGCGCCACGCATGACCAAATTTCCTTAACAAACATTTAAAGGGAAATCTAAACATGGGCCAATGAGGAACAAGCAGTGGCGAAAGTTTGTGGAATATTTTTAACAGAGGAAAAACAAGAACGCCAAAGAAGTCTTCGTCATCCTTTCTGGTAGGCCGTGGTAGTTGTTTTGTCTGATGTATTTTTTTCCCCTCCATGTTTCTGTCACCTTTCTGATTAGCTATGGGTCACATTCAACAGAATGCATGCTTGTCCTGTAAATATCTGCAATGAAATACTTTTGAAAATCTGCAGCCATTTTTGCATGAAGATATTGCCCTCACTCCAGTTTAGTATTGCAACAGCTGTATTTATACCAACACATTATAACTGGCTCTAATTGGAATGAAAACCAAACCCCACAGGTTTTTCTAACAATCCCTAAATATCAGTGCAGTGCAGCTGAATCCCCCTCCAGTCTCCACTGTTTGCTGCTTCTCACACAACTCTGCATATTAAAGCTGGGCCTCAGTTCCTGTTACTCCACTGCAGATTAAATGTCTTGACAGACAGACCATGAAAAAAGGAACGTTTAAGTATCACAATAATAGTATGCATTATGTTGTTGTGAACTGCATTAAAATTCTGATTTATTTTCAAAATTGCTGACAAATGTCTGCTTGAATTTTGTTTAAAAGATGTCTTTTGCTCTTCCTTTTTTGACGATAACCAGACCCTAATATTTCTAAGTACTCTTTTGTTTGTGCTTTCCTTATTAAGAGTGTGTTAAGAGTGTGTCGGGGTGTGCATGTTAGTGATTGTTCATATCGGAAACCTGACAGTGATAATAGCGTTCATAAATTACCAGGAGGTCCCTGCAGAGCCTGATAGCTGGTTAATCAGCTGTTATGCTCCTTCAGGGGGCCTGTGAGCACTTGGATATGATTATTTCAGTAAGGTGTGTACCTCTTTGTGCACCTCTGCGTTTGTATAAAAATGTAACATGTCTTTGATGCCTTTTAATGCCTGCAACATGTTTCACAGTATGTACCTGTTTTTTTTTTTGTTTGTTTGTTTGTTTTTGCATTGTGAGAATAAAGTTTCAGTAACTTGCCCTATTGTTAAATTGTTCTCCCGGTGGCTTTCCGAACTTTCGTCAGAGCAAAAGATGGTCTCCTTAAATCATCCTTCAAGCATTTCTGAAGCAGCGCAGTTGTACTAACCATCTCCAGCAATGACGTGTGTAAACTTTTGAAAATCTAATTTAATTATTCTGCAGCTTCAGTTAGATATGGGATTCTTCAGTAGGGTTGGGCATCAAGTCTCAATTTATCGGAACTGGAACTAACATTTCAGCTCTCCCGCAATCGTTCAAATTTTTACATTTCAATTCTTAGTCTTGATTTCCAGTCCGCCGACTCAAGAAGCTGCCAAATCTAATGTTTACATTCAAGTAAGTACGTGCGTTATTTCTAAACTATTTGGAAGTAGTCCTTGTGAAAAATTCATAATGATGTTCATAAAAGGTAAAAAGCAAATTAAATGAAAATTAGTTGAGACATTGAGAACATGTTGTGCAAAACAATGCAAACTGACAGTATTGTCACAAGATCGTTCTTTTTTTTAAGGAAGCTTAAAAAAAAGGACAATAAATAGCAGTGGTCTTATGTGGAGCATTGACTGTAACTTCTGTAGAACGGTCTGTTTGGATGTGTTGTTGGAACCAGGAATGGTTAGATTGGGTCAGTAAAGTTTGTGTCACTTTACTGACACAAACTTCTGTCATAGTTTTCAGAATTATAATTTGCAGACATTGTTTACATCTGGATTTACAGCTTCTGGATTTTTATGAGGAGCGAGGGGCCATGGAGGGCCTAAAAAGATCTGAATCAGGCTATGAAAAAGTCGGAATGCTAATGTCCTGAGACCACTTTTTTTCTTCATAGTGTGTAAAACTCCCTGTCGAATCCAATGATGATGATATGAATAAATCCTAGGTCTGGCAGTGGGACCAGTACTGTGTGTTTGGCTGAGCTCCTAGAAATGGACACATGCACACAGTGCCTGTTCCACTGGATATTTGACTCTGAATACTCATGGGTCACATTACAAACAGAGAACAGAAGGCATGCACTGTATGAGCGATGTTTCTAAAATTCACTCTGCACTTTGGGCACAGTGATAATATTGCTGTTAGTTCTTGTGCCTCTGCAGTGAGCTAATGAGCAGTGAGTCTAATAGTAGACAAAGCTTCCTAACAACACAGCTCAGCTAGCTGCTGTCGACGTGCCTGATCAACTGATTTTACTTTTACTTTGATTTAGTTTTCATCTCAGAAATGAAATCCTAATGTGAACATGCAAGATGTTTGTGTAGTTTTCAATTGACAATGTTTTGGTTGTTTGTTCAGCAGATCAGTTCTATGGATGTGGAAAACAATCAATACATTTTTCATACAGTTCAAGAAGACACTGTGATGACTTTTATATCAGGTTGCAACAACAAACAATAGCGCAAATGAATGATGATTTTTTTTTTTTTCAGTCACAAATTAAAGAGCAAACTTAAAAATACTCCTACTAAAATAAAACTGCGTGGCTGAGGACACGCAGACTACAGATTCATCTTTATTAGAGCAGTGATTAGGAAATGAGGCCTGGGGGTGTTATTGGTTGAACTGCTGTTCTCTGATGTCGTTCACTTTGTCTCCTTCAAATCAGGACATATACTCCTTTCATCTTCTATTCTAAATCATATCTGCTTCTTGTGTCTCATGTCTAAGTAATACACAAATCAAATTAAAGCGATTGAAGCTGACATCAGATCAGATAAACAGCAGCTTTTAGATTTACTGAGAGATTTGTGGGAAGCCCATTTATCTTGGGAGGCATCTGCTGGTTTGGAGATACTACAGACAGTTGTAGCAGAAAAGTATGGGTTTGTATTGTTTGCATAGAGTAGATAGTTACAATTTAAATATTAGTACAGTAGCAGTGTGTTTTTAAGGCTTGGAGAAACTGCACAGTGCGTCTGACATGTCGTGATCATTTAATTAAGGAATGGAGAACAACTTGGTTTCCTTTAAAAGAAAAAATCTGTTCCAAAATTGCAAGGTTTTGAAGTTGTCCATCATTCTTCTTTACGTCACAAAACTCTAACTTGTTGGGGGCAAAGGGGGCGGGGGTGAACTTTTTATACCAAAAATGTTCACACAGTTTTTTGGTATAAAAAAAACTGTGCCAGTGAAGGGAAAAATATCTTATTTTCAAACAACAACCAAGGGCAGAAACTGAAAGATACTCAGACAAAGAAGCAACAGAGTGTGAATGATTTTCTTAACATGGCAACTGGTAATTATAAAGTTTCAGTGAAGCACAACTTTTAGCTCTGGGATTTCCTTTTTTAAAAAGTCTTTATTTTTGGATAAGTTTTTTTTTCTCACAATGCTTGATTACATTTCTTTACTTTTTTTTGAGGTGGTGGGGTAAATTAAGAAAAATTATATAATAGAAAATGGTACCACTGATAAGCATGTTATGATGGTTTTAATTAATGAAGACATTGTGTTTCAAAGGAAATGCTAAACATGCCATAAGCTTTTTAATCATCTGTCAAAGTTACAAATAATAATCTCAGTATGCTTTGTCCTAGCACTTTGTCATTTCTCCTTGTGGTAATGACAGAATTTGTCTTCTTCTATCACCACATTGTTTGCCATTTGTGAACAGCAAGAACCTACTTTTGCTTTGTTTGTACAGTGGAGCCACATTTCCCATTTATGTTTGGCTTTTCATGCTAAAAGTAATTGTCGCTGCCAGCAAGCTTTGGCTTTAATTCAGCAGAACAACTGGAGCAGCTTGCAGCTTTTACTCCACTACAGTAAGATAAAAGCATGCTAGAACTGCATCCTGTTAACAGTGTTTGCTCTGACAACCATGGGAGGTGTTTCATTATGTAACGCTTGATTGGAAATATAATGCGCAGGCTAATGTGGTCATAAATGAATTTTACATTAGTTCAACAGATGTCCTTTCTTTGCTGTGGTATTACTACACAGTGCTCTTGCTGTGAGTATCTTCCAAGTAAGAAGACAACAAGTGACTGTGTTTTTTAGCATGGGCTATATTAGCGGTTTTGTAGGGCAGTAGAAAGTGGGTTCGTCAGCACAAGTTAATAAGATATAACTTATCGGTAAGTTGCACCCTGAACACATATTCTAAAGTTTTTCTACATCTGTAGCTCTCCCCTTTTCGTTTAAGTAGGTGGAATTTGGAGGCTAGGTAGCATGCTTTGTGCAAGGCTGCATGGCATACATTCCTCTGCAGATACACCAATCCTTGCAGAGTATTAGGGGATTTTTGTGCCTAAATCCTGCAGTCATTTGGGCGAGAAATTAGTCGGCATATTCAATTGACCGAACAGTGGTCAGTACCAGGAGAGAACCCACACGCACATTTGTTAAAACTGTCACGATAATTTATGAAGGAAATCTAGCTCCTCTTCCTCCTCTCACTTGTTCTACTGCCGTCTGCAGAGATATGCAGCTTGGCCACAAACAATCAGTCAGGGTCTTAGCACTGTCAATCACCCTCGTGTACGAATGCTCACCGACTTTCCCCTGAATCCCCTGACTTGGTTTTTGAACCAATTTGCTTTTGTCTTTTTGCAGCATATAGGAATACTAAAAAGAAATACTATGAAACCTTATTCACAGAACAGATTTAACACATAAATTCAGAGGAATAAGATGGATTATTCCAAGAAAAATGAGAGGTAAAAGAACAGAATTCATAATTCTCTAATGTCAACAGGTTTGATTTGTTTGCAACATAAAACTTTTACTATCATTTCTTCTTTCTGATCATTATTGGATTTTCAAGATTTCTATTTTTGCCACAAAACTCTGCATTGGTAGAGGTAAATCAGTGACAGGTTAAAAAATGTCAGCTATAAACACATGTTGAGTTTTAACTTGAAGGTCAAGTAGATATGCAGTGACAACTGTTATGAAGTATAAAAGCCCATATTTTCTCTCCAACAGATCAATATTTATCACCAAAGAGAACAGGACATTTGGACTCTTTCTTATACTTTAAATTGTCTTTTTCTGTCTCGCTTTTTTAGGTGGTTTCCCAACTGCTTCTCCTCAGGGGGGATGATGCTAGATATAAACCACTGCCAGCTGACTTTTTGTCCATTTTCACCTCAGTTGGTATTGAGTGTTGGAGCTCCCACATAAAACTGTCACCTGGCAGATTTCTGTCTCCCATAAGACGGCCGGTACTTTTCTACATGTTAATTAAGATAAAGAAGAGACCCCCTTTCTTTGACCGGCTGTAATACCGAAACAAAACCATGCTGACCGATTGAGGAAAGGTACGGCAGAGGTTGTGTAGTCACATATCAGACATCTGTGATGAAGGTTAATGAAAAACAATTCGTGCTGAAAATAAGATTTGACAGGAGACAAGAAACTGCAAACGCCTGCCTCAATTGTCATTCCTCCCTCGTTCTCCTCTCACTTGCTTCAAACTATTATCATTCGGTCTTTCAGTTTATGTCATTTTCTCTCTGTATTTTTCTTTGAAGACCAGAAGTGGATATTGAGGCAAGTAGGGGGCAACAATAATGGGAGGTTTAATAATATCCACCATTGAGTTATTTATAAGTTTTAGAGCTCATCCTTAAAACAATTTAATTAGTTGTGAGAACAGAGCCTTCAGTGCAAGTTACTTATGAAAAATTCTTAGAACCTACCATTACCTACTTTTTTTGTTTTTTCTAAAACACTGTCAGCCATCTGCTTTCAATCATAAATTAATAGTGATAGGCAGCAAGAAATATTACAAAATGTGTCTTGCATGGTAAAAAGGCACGTATTTTTGGAGAAAACTCAATCCGTATAAAGAAACAGGCCACTGCAGAGATTTAAAAACTTGATTCAAATACAAGAAACTTCATACTTTTGCAACAATTTTTTTTTTCATATTTGTTTTTCAAAACAGTCGTTAAGCTCATCACTCCTTTCTGGCAGCCGAAGCTTTCAGAAGACCCATCACCAGGAAGTAATCGCAGGCAGACCTCTGGCCACGACAGACAAAACTTAGTCAGATTGCTTGTCAAACACTGATAAAACAAGTCAATGAATGTATTTTTATAGTGTGTTTGAAGATCTGGTTTTAAATGTATACTTAGGAGGTTCTGTGTTATAGCTGAGGAGGCTTTACCAGTGTTGATATGGGAGCTTGGAAGAAATGGGATTAAAATTAAAAACAGACTATCTCACATGCGTGTGTGCTGAAACTAAACGACAAGAAAATAAAATCTGCATGACAAATGGGAAAAATGCCTATAACCAAAGCCTTAGATATTATCAGCTTGCAAGAATTAAGTACCAATGAGCTAGAGGAGTAGACAAAGAGCTTGTATAAATTGCATTATCTGTGGCATCTTATTTGTCAACATTAAAACTTTTTCTGATTTTGTTACTTTTACAAGGGATGATGTGGGGAGTAAAGTAAGAAAACTGGAGTCATGTTTGACTCACCTCGCTCCTGGCAGTGACAGTAACCTACATATACACACAAACTGTTATTTGCACTCTATATTGATTTATACTGAAAGCAGTAGCCAAGCAATTATAACACCAGACACTAACACTGTAGGACATCAAACTTCTGACATTTAAAACAAGAAAAGCTTTCTCCCTGGAAGCGCAGAGCATGAACTGTCCTTCATCTGAAACTAAGTTCAAAATTTATCCACAATAAGTAAACAACAAGCCTCTGCACCCGCACCCCTATTTAAATAATTGATATATCTATGGTATAATGAAATAATTTTAATTTAAAACCTGTAAGTGTTTTTAATGACTTCTAAAGTAACTCATTTTAACTACATAAAAGGCAAAGCTGCAAAGTGTCAGGCTATATACTGACCACCAATGGCTTGACACATTGTCCGATGATTCATTTAAAATTCTCAGAATGTTGGAAAAAGTGCACAAATGACTCCTGATGGGAAAATAAAGGAGAATATGTAAAGCTACTCTCTTCTCCTCTAACCAATACCCGTAATAAATAATTTAAACAGTAATAGACAAGATTCAAACTTTAATTAACTTGATTTGCCCCTGCCAAGCTGGGAAATTAAAATTCTTTGGCTCCCATCTTCTTTTGTCTTCTCCCAATCAAGCCCACACTTTTATATAATGTTCTGGTTTTATCAAACATGAAAATGAGTGCCTACAACTAATAAACTGCATCTCGATTTACATCCACTTCTCCTACCACCACAAAACATAGCATAAAAAGTCGCAAGGAAAATTAAAAGCCTAATTTTTGCAGAACAAACCTGGTTGTTATCTTTATTGCTTAGTCAGAGCAATAATCACCCAACAAGCAAAGTGGCAATCTCACTTTGCTTGTTGGAGCTTTCTCAATAAGCAGTGTAAGCTACTGTAAATTTGTCCAGCAGGTAATCCAAAATCACAAGAGGATATAATGAAC
Organism: Girardinus metallicus; assembly: GCA_903067095.1. Lineage (NCBI taxonomy): Eukaryota > Metazoa > Chordata > Actinopteri > Cyprinodontiformes > Poeciliidae > Girardinus > Girardinus metallicus. The sequence continues at coordinate 22,904 of CAEGAE010000199.1, forward strand.
CAGGACTTGCCCCTTACATCTGTTTACTAGAACAAAAAGTACCCACAATCTGTACAATCTCTGGCAAATACCAAGTACAGCAGCGTGCGTCACTTACTGTTTATTCTTTGAGCAGCTTTTTGAAAACTGTTTGCTCAGTGCTGAAATTACCCCAATCAATCTTCCCTTTCATTTTTTAAAAGGTAAATAAACTAGCCTCAAAAAATAAGAATTTATATTAAAATAGTTTTTAATTACTAAAGTTAAGAACCCACTGCCCTCTTGTAGTGGATTATGTTGATGCAGTAACCAATTGTAGCAATGTTATTATTTGTTCAAGATACAACAGATTATATACTGGATCACCAGTTATTGCATGACCATTGTTTCCCATTGGTTTAGCTCCATCTGCCGATGAGATCATCTTAGGATAAAGGGAAACTGTTGTATAGAAAACTATATAGTAAGAAGCTAAAATGCTGACAAGTTGTTTTGCACAAAGAAAAAAAACTTAACTCTATTAAGAAGTCAGCACATTTTTCTAAAGTGAAAATGAAAAAAATGCTAACCAAGAGCTGTTATGTAAAGACAGTGAGTTTCAAAATATATGGAAATCTTTAGATAATGCTCATTTTGTTCATTTTAACAATATAGATTACTTGCTGCCTCAATTCAATGAGTAACTGAACAATATACGACCATATTTGAAAGTGCTGTTTGTAGTGTCATTTTCTATTTCAACAGCAATCACAATAAATATTCCTGAATTGTGTTATCAAGCAGAAATACTACACATTACTCCGCATTTCTATTTTAAAATAAGGAGAAACATCAAACCAAAGACAAATGAGACTTGGACATAAACTAACCTCAGTTTAAGACAATATAGAACACTGCGCCATTATAGGTAAGCCAGACCTTTGCTAACCGGTTATATATCCATACTTTATTATTTTAATAACTGTAGGCGGTAAGGAAATCTTAACATACCTTCCCTCCCTCCAGTTTTCAAGCTTTAATTCATCAGGGCATTATTTAAATGTTGTAAAGCTGTAGGTCAGTAGTTCTCAAAGTCTGGTGTTGGGCATTGCGGTTTTAGGGAATTTATTTTTTACCAGCATTATTTAATTAATAAAATGTCTCACTCTTTTAACTGACCTTTTGCATGATTTGTTGCTTTGACATCTTTACCCACTAACTCTTACATTTAGCTTAATTCATGTTCTGTATTATTTCTGCTTTCCTGTAGCCCTTCTTATCCTACAAGTTCTCCAAAAGAAAACTCCTCCAGATCACTATGTGTGTTTTCTTTTCCAACAAATTAGCTTCACATTCTTAGGTTGTTATTTTCACTTTCTTCCTACCCCACACAAGCTTTATAGACCTGTGCGAAGTCTGTTATCAAACAAGCAAGACCTTTGCAGGGGAATTTCAATCACGTATAACAAAACATCCTACCTTTGAGCAACACTGTCAAAACTTCTTATGGATAACAGCATTGGGAGAGATTTGGCTAGGTTATGGATTAGGACCTGAGCCTAGTTACTTGCACAAGCCATTTCCTGTTTGGCAGCAGTGATGGAATACAAACTCCTAATTTTTTATGGCCTCTTCAAATAAAGAAAGAGAATTGAAAAATGGGTGAAACCACCAAATGTAATTTAGGTATTTTGCATTATGTAAATCACATGTGTTTTGTGGTTGATTTTAAAGGGTGTATATCCTGATTTTTATACTTTGTTCCTTTTTGTTCTGTTCTGTGTTGTTGCACACAGTACTTATCTGCATTTTCATGTCCAAAATCAAGAAATATGTAGAAAGGTGTGGATATAAAAAGTGAGCAAAAGCCAGCCACTTTTCCATCACTCTTCTGCAGCTTGCAGAAGAGTGATGGTAAATGGCTTTGTACTTGTATAACACCTTATCAAGTCCAGAGGACCCCAAAGTGCTTTTCACTACAGTCATTCATTCATTCACACACACGCTGATGGAAGAACGCTGGTCTCAGACACTGATATATAAAACAATGGTCATTCAAAACAATAGTATTACAGTAATAATTTGAGCTTATAAAGTGAAAATTTACACTGCCATCCGTTAGGTGAGGAGGACAAAGGAAAAATGTTGTCTAAAAAAAGATCTAAAAAATACTCTATCATGCCCAATCTGCTTGTTACTCACCACATGAAACAAGCAAATTTTATAAAAAATTTTATAATAATAATAAAAATTCTGTCTACAATCAGGAACTGCTCCAACTGGCATTATTACTTTGAAGCTTGTGGGCATTATTCCTCCAACTTCTTCTAGCAACTGCATCACTGAATACCTTATATCTAAGCCATCCAGCGATTACACAAGCTTTATTTTTTCCACATAAGGGTTTAACTGCAGAAAAAAACAAAGCAATACTCAAAAGACGTGCTCTGTTCTGCAGTTTTCTCAGACAATAAACAAGTTGTTCCTAGAGCTAACTATCATGGGTAAACATCCAGGAAGAACATATGGGGAGCAATTATAGGTATTCAACAAAGAGGCCACTAGCAGATACCTTGTACCAACAGACATGTAAAAATTAAAGGAACTAATTTCCTTACCTTATTACCCATATGCTCAGCCCCCAGCCGTAGCCTTGGAGGTTTGACTGTGTGTAGTAGTCATGGCATACACTGTAACGTGTTATTTCCCCTCAGCTTTTGGTTGTTCCTATCCTTAAACCCAAGATTCCTGTTGTTAAATAATACTGGAGCAAAAATGTTTTGAACAAACACTGTTTTGGGATGGTGAGGAGAGATATCTGTTCTCCTCACCTGTTTCCCCAGAGCTAACCGTCATTCATTACGCAGGTAATCTTTGCGGCAAAACTCTTCATAACATCGACCAGACTTCTCCCTCCAGAAATGAAAGTGCTTTTTGTTTTGAAGGATGCGGGTCAAATGTGTGTTTTAAAATATTTATATGCTTTTGAATACAATGGAAAGGTTGATTGTGATTTAGTTATGCTTCACACACTTTCAATAGAGTAGAGTAGGAAAAACTGTTCTGTTTTTCCTACTCTAAAATACAATATTTGCTGTTCAGTCTCTTTTTTTCCTGAAGTAGCAGATATCCAGCTACCTGATAGAAACAACTGGACTTTCTATGACAAAATGTAAACAATGGATAGGTGTAGAAACTATTTGTTTCTCAAATAGTAGTTGTAATTAAATGATCTCAGACTGATACCTGTCAGACACTTTGTGGCCAATAAATCATGCTAAATCTATCCCAAACTATATTTCAAGTGTGTCTTTAATGCATGTGACTTAACTTGAACATTTTCCTTTAAATTGAGTGTCTGAATGGCTGTAGAATTTGGCCACTTCAGTTCAGCTCCTTTCTGTTCCCCACTAGTGATCCATTGTACCAATTAAAGAACAAAATCATTTTAAGTGAGTTCTAACCTGACTAGCAAGTCAACAGCATACACAGCACATATGTTGTTTTTTTGTGGAGATGCTTATTTTATAAAAGGACCTCAGCCAGGTATTGGCTGTGTCACTTTTCATGTTTGTCTTCCAGCTTCTTTGTTTTTCTGTTTCTTTATCAAGCACCACTTGTGTAAGTATTATTGTTGTTTCACTGTTGTTTTTTTGCTATCGTATACTAGCTTTTGTTGTTTTGGTTTTTGCATTTTGTTGACCCTTCTGGGCCACCATAGTGTTTAGCAATCTGAGCTTCAGGTCTATCTTTCATTTCTTGTTTCTTTCTTTGCTTATTTCTCTCTCTCTCTCTCTCCCTGTCTCTCTCTCTCTTTCTTCTCTCTCTCTTTTCTTTCTGTCTACCTTTTAGATAAACAAATGTCTGGTTCCGTATTATGACCAAAAGATCCTTATGTGGACATTATGATAATTGAACTACATAATTGCTAAAGAGAATATGTTGTCATGGCCAAAGAATTTTGACTTTCCCCTTATGAGTTGATAGAAGAGTAGAGGAGCTCTCAATTTAACATTAAATTGAGAGCTTATATTGAATTGGGAGTGTTGGTGCCTTCACACTGGGATCAGATTTTGTGCAAGAATACTCAGAACTTGGTGGTGGTTTTGCAAAATTGGAATTTGTAATGAACCGCTCCCCTCATTCTTATCCTGGTTCTTTAAAGACATCTGATCATTTGTTTCTGATTTGAAACACTACCTATTTATTAAGCAAGTGCATTTACACATTGAATAGACCTTTATATAAATGTTTGATGCTGCTAGAATTTTCAGAGGACTGATGTGACTGATATAAGTCTACTGAAGCATGCATGATTTTATCAACATCACGCATTTATTTGATAACAGCACTTGCTGATGTTGCATACACTTGACTGATGCCAGCAAACCCAAGGAGGATGATGTCACACGGAAACGCAAAAAGCCAACTATGCAATTCATGAGGCGTCTGGATAGAGAAATGAGTTTGGATACTTTATATTAAATAAAACCTTCAGCAGAGAGAAGAACCTCTTTGTTATCTAATCAAAACACATATATCATCAGAGGCTTCTTAAATTACATTTCTTTGTGATTGCACTTTATCAAACTGAAATGCTAGGGAGAAATCTCTTTTTAACTTTAGCAGTCACAGACACCTGGTTATTCTTCAATAATAACAACCAAAAGCCAGTATCATGGTTTTTTTCTTCAGAAATTTTTTATTATCTAAATTGGATTCATATTTAAAATTAAACTTACTGTAAGTACTAAAAAAATTTTAGCAATCTAACTTTGCACTTTGATACATTTTCCAGACGATGGCCTGATGAAAAATAAAATTATGGTGTTAGATGGCATGTAATGTATTTTCAAGTTATTTAATTGCTCTGGATTACTAAAAGTATGTCGGAGTAAACATATTCAGAAGCGAATAAAAGGGTGCGTTCAGGTTGATATGCATCACGAGTGAAGTTTTCTGCAGCACTTTTGCCGACGGCAGTAGTACTTAAATGTGTACATAAATAGTTTTTTAAGTTTTAAATAAAGGGCCGTACAGTTGACACATTTATTATTTATTAGCTTTTTTGTTTAAGAATCACGTCTTAAAATGAAATCTTTCAAACTACATGGCAGCATAGATACATGGAGTTGTAACTCTTGTCCTTTGTTGAGAAATTGGTTGCAGAAGACGCAGACATATACATTGACTAAGACTTGACTGTACAAACCAGTTTAATTAAATAAAGCACATTTCCATTGAATAAGAATAATCTAAATTAAATATACAATTTCTTTATCAGTTGCTGACTAATTAGGTTATAATCCAGACATTGCTTTTGAAAACCTTAGAACAAAACATTTACTATAAGAATTTAAAAAACAGCCATATTTCACTTTTCAGACAAACAAATTTGAAACGTCAAACATCAGACTTGAGCTTTTTGTTGGTTTGATTTGCCTGTCATTTGTGTGATTTATTTCTCGATTAAAACCCTTCTGCAGCTTGCTGTCCAGCTGTCATGGTAATGCTCTCACATCTACCAAAGCCTTGCGTCGTTGTCACATCTTTGGTTGGCTCTGTGAAAAGAGAAATCTATAGCTTTATTCTCTCTGGACCTCTTTCAATTTGCAGCATGAATTTCCCTTGGCTATCAAAAGTGGTTGAGACTGAGATGAAGGGGTTTGGCAAAGAAATCGGATGTGTAACACGGCACATGTGTGGCTATTGTGGGTTCAGCACGGTGCTGAAAGTGTGGAGTCATTCACAGTTCAGAGGGAAGCAGCGTGTGGCTGTAGGTTTGGTATGTGGGGACACAACAAGACAGAGGGTCCTCAAAACACCCAAATAACTCTGTTCAGTCTCCTGTGAGTGCTGTAATGATGGTACGTTGTTACGTTAATATGGAAAGCAACAGGTGGTAAATTTCACTGAGTGTAGTAGATTAGGATCTCTGCTGATATTCAAAATGCAACTATTAAGTATCAGTTTCAACAGTTCTGTTTATGTCTGCGAGGGCTTTTATCTGGGTTTCCCGAGGGATTTGAACATCAACACTTGAGTTGCTTATGTCGGCTGGTATTTACCAAAGAGTCACACACTGAATGTTTTTCGAAATGATTTGTGATTGTTAGTGGTAGAACTGTCTTCTTTGGACCACAGAGTGGCGGCATCCAGTCCTCCAGCTGAGGGAGCAGCCTGGGACCCACAGCCAGTGTTGATCCTCCCAGTAAAGGCCACTGGTGGGGATAATTGATGGCAGGTTTCAATGTTCTGCTTCACATGTGGCAATGAAGCTGCATTTCCCCACTTTACACGGGCTGGTAGTTGCACGTTTGTCACAAGTCCCAAGCTGCACTTTTAAATTGTAAGCACAGAGGGGAAAGTATGAATCCAATTATAACTTTTTTCAATAACAATATATCTGTAAAACTTCTGCATTCCAAAAAAAGTTTGTAATATGGTAACATTAAAAATACAAATACATAATTGTAATAATAAGAATTATTAGCATATTTCAAAGGATTTTGGTTACAGAGAGTTTGGCAACAATAATGTACTGTGTACCTACTAAAACATTTCCAGTGGGTTAGCAGGTGGAGCTAATAATAATAACAATAATAATAAAAGTGTTGGGATGGCACATAATAACCAAAAATGTTTTATTTAATTATATTGCTATAGTAGAGCTTGAAGTTTATCAATTTGATAGGCGACATCAAATCGACAACTCACCAAAATTTTTATAAGTCAGCAGTATTAGTGTCCATGGCTTTAGAGGAATATAACTCTACAGATTAGGGTGTACTGATTTATCAGTGCCAATTTCCTTCATTTTGGGAGATCTGTGGTCGGGCGATACTTACATGGGTAGCCGATCTTATCCTCCGATCTTATTTATCTCAAGAAGGTTTAAAAGTTAACAATTGTCCTTTTCTGCTCTCCCTTCAGAAATGACCTGGTCCACCAGGTCATGTCATTTTTGGCAATCTTAAAGTGCCAAGTAAAAACTTAGCCAAAGCAGTTTTGATCAAATATAAAGTAATCTACACATTAACTGATTTACCACAGGACTTTGGTAGATATCGAGGAGTAATGCCAGTAGTTAGGTGTTCTTAGAGCAGTACTGCAAAAAGGTATCAACCTATTTCTTCAATTTATTCCTTTAAATCGTTTGTCTTTTACCAAAGTTACTTCTCCTGTGTGTTTGAAATGAGTGAATAAACAGAATTTTAAAAAATCACTAACTCAATAGCTTTTATTCTTAGCATATTACTGATCAAGTTTATCTATTCCCTATAGATAGTTTAATGCTCAGGATATTGTGTCTGCAGGCTGATTTGAATGCTTCGAAAGACCTAGATCCCTGTGTGTTTTAGTGCTATAAATAATAACTAGCAATGATTACTCAGTCTGTCATGGATTTTAACTTTTTAATTATTTCAAAACATTTTCCTGCATCACCTCTAGCTCTGTAATAACAAACAAAATGGACCAAGAGAATTTTTCCCCCACAGTGTTTATTTGCATACCTTTTGATTATTTTCTGTGTGTGGCATGAAACTGTGTTTTGTGAGTGGCACAGGCACCTGTGCATTTAATGAAAACAAGTTGGCAGAAAATCTTGTCGTAACCTCTGTCAAAAGTCATTCATCAAAATCTAGCAAACAAATACTGTGAACATCCAGTATATTTCAGGGTCTCTATTGCTTTCTGATACTAAAATATGAAAATGTCCTAATACTGGTTTTTGCCTGCTATAAAATCCCATCTGTGAAAATGAAACTATAAACCCAAGAGTATAACACCAAATTTGTAGCCTTTAGAGAAATCTGGTTCCTACAGATGTAATAAATAAAAGGTCAAGAGATAAATAAAATAACAGTGAAGTTACACAGCCCTTCACTGTTAACATTTTGTGAAACAGAAATATGGCAGAGCAGTGTTGCATTTTTTGGAATTTGAGCTAATTTTTCTGCAGTTATATTACCCAAAAATAGAGTCTATCAACACAAATTAAAATAGGATTGAGGAACAAAAAGTTCATAAATAGTGCAATGATCAATTTGCTGAGAGGAAATCGAAAACATCCTGTTAAATAATTAAAATGTGAACGTCCATTAAATAAATGCAGCATGTTAAAAATTTTAATTAAAAATAAAATCTGAACATCATTAACCACATTTTTCAGACAGTTTAATTTAACTTACCACACCTCGGAGTGTTTCATGTTTGAGGTTAATTTCTTGAGCCACAAGCAACAACCAAACAGGAAACAATGATTAGTTAGAACCAATACCAAAGTTTGGTTTACTAATTTGAGCTGATTCATAGTTATGTCCATTAATACTTGCTTTTCTCAGCAGATGGAATCAAAGAAGAAGAGCAGATTAATTAATGTAGGTCTGTAATGGTGAGTAAATCCTAAACGAGGAAAACTTTTTGGATGATTTTTATACTTCTGCTGCGCCAAATAACTTCAAAAATATATTTCTCAGACCCTTTAGATCAATTTTTATTTTCTGTTTCCGGTGAAGTAGAACAACGTTATGCCCTGCAGTCTCTTAACAAACCTAAACGAAAAGAACAGAGATTGACGACTGTGCTGAAGCCGTGGGATTGCAGCTTTCTTTGTTCAGCCAAAACCACAAACAAGTCCAGTCTTAATGATCCGTCAGTGGTTTCTGGTGGACTTTCTGTCAAGATGCCAAACAATTGTAGAGGCAAAGCAACTGTCAAATGTTGAGCCAGAACTTGGAAGGCTTATTCCAGAGTAAGTGATCGCTCGCATCAACACTCTGGCAATTCCACTGTTCAGTGACAAGAGAAAGGAAACCCCCCTGACAACCTATCCAACAGACTGAACTGACTTAGCTGTCTGAGGGGTACGTCTGCTTGGTTTTCCACCAGATGCTCCAGGCAGCTAGCTGATAACACAGATGGAATCGACTGAAAGCAGTGCCGGTGCGGCACATACGATGGGTATTGTTGTTAAACTGTTTTCTGTAAGACTAAGAATTTTAGAATAATATTGAGTCGATATTATAGTTTTTATCATGCCAAGAAAAAAAAAAGATGTTGTGTTTGAGGTTATTTGAATGTGTCTTGTGATCTACTTATAAACAAACTAATGGGAATTTATAGCTCCAATAACATGTAATGCAGACTTTGATGAGTAATAGATCCTTGCAAGTGAGAGTTTTCATCTAAAAGTGTTTTTATAATGGCAATTTCACGCCAAATCACACTGGGCAGAAAAATGTTCTGCACAAGCTTGTTGCTTTTCTATTATCACCCAATCAGTGATTTCACAGCAGGAACTATACTTGTGACAGACAATAAATCCCCCCTACTGTGACGAAGTGATTGGACTGAGGCCAAATTTCAGACCCACACGGAGTCTTCACATTATCTAAAACCTGATCACCCGTTTGAATGATGAAAAGAGGAATAATTATTTTCAACATTTCACTAGACTAATAAAAGCAGATTCCTAATAGCAGAGCAGTGATTATTTCCGTCAAATGTTATCATGCCTTCCAAAAAAAAACCCCTCTTGAGCATTTCCATTTTGTCACATTGTGACAAAATCACAAACTCCTATATATTTATATCTAGGATTTCTAAAAACAAAACAAAGCAACACGTTTGAGAATAGGAACATATTATGTAGAACAAGGTTTTGCTGCAAGTCTTTTTTTGGGAGGGGGGACAATGTCAAAATGTAAAATGCACAAGTGGATTTAGGTCTGGACTTCAACTAGGCCATTTTCTTCCATACATTATTCCGTTGTAGTTCTGGCAGTGTAAACAAAAGTGCAGCCTGCAATGAGTTTTTGTCTTCAACTGAATTTCATCTATCTTCCTCACAACTCTAATCTGCTTTGGTGATGTAAAGCATCATCACAGCATAATGCTTTCATTGCACATAACTCTGAAAATGCCATACACTGAAACATGAAGATAGCGTTTTCAGAGTAATGCGCAGCTTTGATTTTCTGCCACACAAAACATGACGGCCACAAAGTTCAATTTTCGTCTCTTCTGATCTGAGTACCTTCTTCCACATGTTTACTTTGCACCTTGTCCTGTAAACTTTAGCAAACTTCAACTTTACATATTATGAACTTCTTTCCACAGTGGTCTTCTAGGGGCCTTCTTTCCCTAAAAACCAGCCTTGTAGAGACCACAACTAATAGTTGTATTGTCATGAGATTTTCCCATTGGATGACGATAAAGCTCTGCAGCTCCTCTGTTTGTTTTCTAATGTTCTGGAGAACACCAAGGCCTTCAGAAAACAGCTGGCTTTATACTGGAATTCAATTAATCACAAGTGGCCTTTCTTTAGTAATAGCTGACTTATAAAGCCAGGAGATTTTGCTGGGTGTCATTTAAGGGTAGATAGTGAGTAAATACAAATGGACACCGCACTGTTCAGATTTTTAAATGTAAAAATGTTTGAAAATTTTTCTTCCACTTTACAAGTTTAGACAAATTTTCACTGGTATGTTTATTAAAATCTCAAACTGCATTGTGTTTGGTTGTAATGTAGCATGGGGGAAAGTTCAAGGTGTGACCACCACCATTTTTGCTAAACAGCAGTACTTATAACTGTAGATGAGACACGAAGAGAATTTAAAAACTGTAGCAAACAAGTACATCACAGGAAACCGACAGAGGGAGAAGCTGACGAGGAGGTGAAGTAGCCGACTGGCTTTTTACTGCATGGGAGGTGATAGAAAGACACGAGGACCAAGGAAGGCTAATCAGTGGATTAGAATATAACACAGATATGTAACTGGACACACAAAGAATCTAACAAAATTAATAGCTAATGACTAACAACAGGATATGAACCTAAACCAATGCACAAAAACACAACAGAAGAAACAACTAAAAAACTGTTTACAAATCAAAGTAGTCCAGCACAAAACTAACATGATGAAAGACCAGAATACACAGATCATGACTCTAATCAATAAAATGTCCAACTAAAAACTCACTGCTGTCTTCTTCTCAGATTCATCTTCTGAAAAACAGGTGCTTTTAATGAGATATCTGCTTAGTAAAGTAGTTGGGCATGATATATTTTGAAATTTGTAAAATAATGCTTTAATTGCAGTTATAGTAAAAAGTTCTTAAAATGGTTTTCAGAGATTGATATATTACAGACTTCCCTCCCCACCACTTAAAGGTTTAAAATCAGGCAAAAAATGTAAAATTGAAAGAAAAAAAAAATCCTTCCACAACTTAATCACAGACAACTTTTTTTTTTTTTACCCAAAATACCAATAAAACACACAGAGCTTTGTGGTTTTGGTGTTAATATGTGAAAAATTTATGGGGTATTTTAATTAGTTTATGTTTACAGTAGGCATGACTCCCCATGTCACAACACTTACTAAGTACTTCATATAAAGATCCTCGGGATAGATTAATTACAGCTTTGTTTTTCATCTTACTTGTTATTCCAGCTTCTTCTGCTTTTGCTGCTGCTGCTGGTCTATGCCTGGAGCAGATCTCCTGCAGAGGAATCAACTCACCTGCTGCTCATCTGCTTATCAGGTCTGCTGAGTGAAAGAAGTTGTGCATGATCCTCAGTTCTTTGCCTGACGTCTTGCAGTGGCAGCAGTAAGAGGGTATTTTGGCTTGAAGCTATGTTATGTTACTTTAATGCTACTAACAAGTGTTAACTTTTGGTTTCTGCAGAGTAGTTCTGCAATCTTCTGTTTATCTCCTCTAATCTATATGAGGTGCACATTGACTCACAGACTGACTTTATTGCTGCCTTTTGCTGAAAAAGGTCTATCAGTCTAATTTATGTTGGGTTTGTTATGACTTCAGTAGTCAGTTGTCTCTCTTGCCGAAATCAGAAAAGCAAAAGATTTAGTACGGATATAATCAATATGTGCAAATCTTACTTTCAATCTGAAATGAACAAACTATGCAGCTCAGTTGTAAAATCTTTATTTGTTTCCTGCATAACCAAGAGAACAACAAAACTCCAATAAATTTAGACCTCTGATGTATAGCTTACTAGTGTTTTTCTTCAGTAGTATTCTAAATTTCTTCAGTATTAAATGTTTCAGTTCATCATTGAAATAACTTTAAAAATTGACTCCTTGAAATGAAGCTTAATTTTAATGTTTGTTCTTATTTTGTTTATTTTTTAATTTTTGCTGTTTAAAAAAACACCAGCCTTTCCAAAAGGCTAATTATAACTATTTTCTCTTCCCTGACAGAAGTGAACCTAACTCACCTCACTCCTTCCACAGACTATGAAGTCTGGCTTTTTCCAAAGTCGCTGAGCTGCTCAGGTTCAGTTACATTTATTAACAACCTGCTTGGTGTTTCAATTTATAGATTTTAAAACAACATTGAGAAAATAAATATTTACTTCATTGTAAATTTACTCTGGAGTGTAATTGGTCAAAACATGCCTACATTTAGGGTTTTCAGATATGATTAAATTGAGTTTCAAATTATGCCTCAATGTCTCATATGAAATTAAAATATAAAGGGACCTTCTTTTCCACAAACTACTAATACCTGCAGCAAGAACTGAAAAGAGGTGACTAAGAGTATTCAAATTCATGAAAATCAACAGCAAAGTGGATTATTTTCACAAAGCAGTTTTCCTCAGAGATCCTTAAAATACTGCATTAAGAAGAGCACCTTTTTAATATAGCACTTGAAAATTATTAGACTAATCCCTGTTCAGAAGTAAGATCAAAATATTGTCTGCAGAATTAAAATTTGCTTTTAACTACATGCACACACTGTGGTGTTAGTGGCATCAGACCTGATGTGCACTAGTTCTGCTTTTTTATGTTGAATGTTTTAATTGGCAGGGATGGTATTTCCGTTTGTGTGAACTTGGAGTCATGGTTTTTTGTACTGTGAATATGTTTTTCTGCTTAAAGAAAGTTTAAGTCTTTAAAATATTCTATCAAATGTTAAATCCTGCATTGACAAATTCTCCACTGCATTGATTTACAATAAAAGGAAGCTATATTGTAAAATGAAAATGTGAGGCATAATTGTTAGCACTTTGACCTCAGTAATAAGACGCAGGCCTTTGTGTGTTGTGTTTTCATTAATTTTCTGTGAATGTTACAGTTTTCTCAGACTACTCTAGTTTCGCCGTGTAGTGTAAAAGCAATCATTAGTGCTGGAAGTGAGTAAGAGAGCTGACTGGGGGCTATAGTTTCGTGTTGCTGATGGATACAGCAATGTCATGCAGCAGGATGTTTTCACTTAGAGTAAACAGTAAACCAGAAAAGAACATTACATTTTTTCTTCAGCTGAGATGTTAACACTGCCATAGTTTTTGACATTTACTTTGGATGTGAAAGTCAGAATCACACTTTGATGCAGGTAACCATGACTTGTGTTTAAACCGTTAGTCATCACTGTCTCTAAAATAAAAAGAGGCATCTATTTACAAAGTGTGAGTTTTTCTACCAACTGTGGTTTAATTTTAATGTTTTCACATTGTTTATATATTGCTCTAGGATTGCAATATCTTTTCCTCAGTTCAACATTTTGTGTTTCATAATTATTGATAACGTAATTTGCCATTTTCTGGTGTTAGTGTGGATCTTGGCACTTTATTTTCAACTTTTGCAAAGCACTTTGTTTTAATGTGAGTGACTGAGTGGCAAACTGTGAGTTTTTGACTTTTGAGCATTTATATAAAATGCAAATGGTTTAAATATTGAGCATATCCCTAGTTCAAACTGCACACATGTGCAGTATCCACTAGAAACGTACTTGTGTTCAGCATCAGCAAAAGAAATCCTAGATCACGCATGCTAACAATACATTTTTTTTCATATTTTACTGATTGCTTGGTATTTTTATGTTGTAAAATCTGATCTTTTTCTTTACAACATAAAGAGTTATGAAAATCAGTATGAAAAAATACTTGTTTTAATCTTTTTAATTTCATTCAGTGTAGCTGCTTCATTGCTTTTTCATTTTTATAGGTTTTTAGTGCAAAATCCATGTGAAAATGGGACACAAACATAAAAAATGATACTGATAATCTATCGTGTGGTAGAGAAGAATTTGTGTAAAGAACTGTGCCGTTTGGTTGAGCAGTTTCAGACCTCCCATAAGAGCTTTGAAAATTATGGACTGTGTAAAAACAGTGATCAGAGAATAAATTTACATCTAAACAGTTTGTTTTCCTTCTTACAGAAGAATACATATTTGGCTTGTCAACCAAATTACTCGGTAAGTGCAACATTTATCTTAATACATGTAGGAAGCTTTCTTTTGAAGAATAGCGTTCAGACTTCAGGGAGTTTTGTGAATGATTTTCTTCCCACATGTAATCACAAATGAAAACAGGTGTTGCGAGTGGCTGCGTCCGGTGCATAAACATAATAGCGGATCAAAGAGCTGGGTCAGGACTGGTTATTGTCTGTGTGTGGGTGCAGGAAGTCTCCATCATGACTAATGGGTCTGTGCCTCTAATTAGAGGACCAAACACGCACACTAATATGCACAGACACACATAAAATGGATGATATTCAAGCTAGGGATTATCTTCTTGTTTAATTCTAATAGGAACAACATTAAATGGTGTTTAGTTTTGTCCACACCTTTAAAAAGTACTGCTTTGTTAAGTGCAACACTCAGGTTAAATATAAAAGGATTTTTTTTTTCTTTTTTTTAATGGCTGACTTCAGTGTTTTGACTGGAGCTAGTGAGATAAACAGTTGTCAGATTGAGAGCGTGGTCAGAAGATATTTTAGTCTTGTTGCATCCACTAAAACAAGTGGGCTGTAGTCCTGATAAATAGAGCACACTTTTTACTCTTAACATTTAAAGACACATTTTAGGATATATTTTTTCACCTCTAAAATGTATATGGCCTATAGAAAGAGAGATTCATAATGAGGTAGGGATTGTCAGAATTATACAAAAACAGTTTTAAAAAGTGGACTGAAGAAAAAAAAATACCCTGCTAAATCTATGTTATGCTCATTTGAGTTGATGACATCACAAGTGGCACAGTAATTTAGCTCATGTGACGGCATTAAGAAATATTTTGCCAGAAGAGTGAAAGATCTCAACATTAAATTTGATGCATCCTCATTCTTTAAATCCACAGCATCCAGGCTATTATTATTCTGTTGTAGCTAATGGACAATGATCCTGTATGCAATTCCACTCCCAAAGGTAATTCTGCCCATGGCCCCAATGGACTTTTGGGCGGCTCTGTGCATAGAAGATTGTTTTGGAAAGTTGATTAAATAACAATTTTGAACAAAAAAAAGCAGAAACCTGCGCATTACATGTCCAATCAGCGACTAACTATATCTAGATTGAGATGAAGCTTATATAAAAATCTGGTTTGAAGTTTTTTTGTTGTTTTTTTAAGGCACATCGTCCAAAGAAAAGGTCGCTGTTAGACTGTCATGTTTATTTCTTGTCTCGTCTCATTCTGTCATAGTTGATCCGTTAGCTGTGCTTCATTATAACCAATGTCGGTAACTTCTATTTTACTCTGTAGTTTAATTATAGTTGTCTGTGTTGGCTGTCTCCGCTTGTTTGGTAATATTTGTTTGTGTTCCACTTGTCCCTCATCTTCCATTTTGTAAAAGGTCGGGCTTCCTGCGCGCGCGCTCTCTCTAATTAGTGCGCGCGGACCTCTGAGTGAAGGTGGAGGTTTTTGCCCCTCGCTGCCGCGCGTCTCAGCGGCAACTTGTTCAATGGAAACTTTGAAAAACACAGGAAATATGTGCCACTTTGCAAAAATACTTTAGAGTAAATGGTGCTGCCGAACTCTCCCGATGTCTGACGGGGGGGAGGATAGCGAAGGCGGCGGGAGAGCACATCTGTCGGAGTCTCCCTCGCCGCCTCTCTCTGTCAGTCTTCCCCGAGGATCTCCTTCCACTTCGCGGCCCTTGCACTTCTTCTCCTCAGCCTCTCCGCTGCTTGGGGAATCGGACCCGCCTTTTCTCGCCTCCTCAGAGTGTCTGCACCCGTCTCCAGGGACCCGGGAACTCGGGGGCTCCACGCATTTCACCCCGCCAAAGTTCCGCCAGCGTGCCGTGGATTCCGGGTGTACCTCTCGCTCGCGGCCGGATGTGCGGGTAGATGTCGAACATGAACATCACGATGACCCGCTTCCCATGTGGAAGGGACGCGGCGCGGAGAGCGCTGAGCGCCTTCAGCACCGTGGACAGAGACCGTACAGGGCTCCGGAGCTCTTGGAGTACGGGAACCACTTCTCTGCTGAGCACATAGAGACTGAGTTCAGCTCAGACAGCCGGCAATCGTGAGTCCTGACAGTTTTATTTCTCAGTTTAATGTAGTATATATGCATTTATGAACTTTGCGGATATTGGACAATTGCAATTTCAAGGCAAACTGTGGATTGTAGGAATTTAATCACCGACGTCAAATCCCTCATGTCAACAGGTACAGGTCAGGTTTGGTGAGTTTAGGATCTCCGCTGACCCAGTTGCATCAAGCATGTGAGAAGAAATGCTTTAAAGTCACTTCTGTCTTTTAATGTGTCTCAAATCAAAGATTTTTTTCCTGTAGATGCATCAACCTGGTTGACTAGCAATAGCTTGAGATAAATACTGCAATTGTCAGCCTCTTTTTGCATCTCTTTGCTCTTTCAGACTCACAGTGTATCAACTATGTTTCGCCTGTGTTATACCTGAAGAGACTACAATGCAGTGCAGTCAGATACATTTTTTTTTTTAAACAGTGACTATTATGACTGTCCTGCAGTGAAACCAAGAGTTTCTACTTTTGCAACCCGTTCTCACTGCTTAACGTTGAGATAAAGGCTCAACATTTTCAGCTTACAGCCGCTGCTCCAGTGTGGAAGTGCTCCACAGAGATCTAGGAACATGCACAATGGCACGTAATGAAAATTTAGCCGCTTATATCCATGACTATCAGAAGTTGGCCATGGCAGGCCTCTATATTGGCTCTTTGATCCTCCCTGGTCTGCCTCTTTGATAGTGTTCAGCTTTAAAGCTCTATCATGGGGAAAGAAGCACGTTGATTTTTAGTAATGCCTGTCAGCAGAATGTGAGTGTTGTCCAAAATGCAAGCAAGAGATGTTTTTTGTCAGCATTACAACATAGTGAGAAGTGCCTCAGAAAGTCTATATTTAGGTGCATTTTTAAATTAGACAAATTAATAGCTGTGCTTAATCGCTGTGCTCATCTGAGTTGAAAAATTAATTTTCACACTTTTTCAGTGGTCTCCTTGCATTTGACTTGGAACCAAATTCATCCCCTTCTCCTTTTTCGTGTCTAATTAAACTGTAAATGACCTGGTATAAATGATTGCATGCACTGATAAATGACCCAGCGCTCACTCCTTAGAGAGGTCAGCTTTGAAAAGAAGCACAATCTGAGTAATTAAGATCAGATTGTATAATTTTCTTCATGGTAGATATAATTCAACATGTGAATAAAGGTGTAGAGAAAGTGATGCACGAATAAGAGTATTAAGGCAAAAGATAGTCACTAGAGATTTTTCCTTTATATTGGGACATAAAAGACAATAGGATTCCTTTTACCTCAACAGATTGCTTCACTTTAATTATACTTTTTTTTTATATAGTTTCTGAATCATAAACTTAAGTTGTTTTGAAATGGCCCCTGTTTCCTAAGTGATGGGCATTGGTTTTCTAAGACTGTTGCTAATGTCTGTCCCTCTTGGCAATGTGCTTAGTCTAGCAATCTGCTGAAGGCCTCTGCTACATTTTGAACTAAATAACTATTATATGACATATTATAGTAATATCTGATGTCCATTTTATTACTTGTGGTGACAGGGCAAGTGGGCTTAGTTGCTCACTGGTTTTGTGAATTAAACATTGACATGGACTCACATGTCATTGGTTCGTCATCTAAAGTTTTAGGGGCCTAATTTAAAGGAGCAGTGTTGACCAAATGCTGTTTTTAAATTATGCTCTCATACTTTGAGAGAGAGAATCATCCTCAGAACAATGTTCTGTTGATTTAAGAGTGATCATTTATATTCAGCAGAGGAGTGTAATGAAAAGGATGGATGTTCTCAGTGCAGGACTCAATAGCTTGGATTTTTTCCTTCAATTTGTCAAGTGTTACATTTATTTTTAATATATATCAAATTTCCTCTGCATTTCTATACAATCTGTCTGTGATTTTGGACAAACTGTCAGAAACAGTCATTTAGCATGATCACCAAATCCTACCTGAAGGAAATGGGATTATGTGAATATCATTCAAATTTGCTTTATGCCCAATCAGGCAAATATAGGAAATTTAAATGAACGTGATTAGTAAATCCATTTTCATTACTCAAACTATGAACTAATTTGCTTAATGATATGAAAATTCCATCAGCTAAGTAAGTAATGGCATGGGTAATTGTCTAATATTGTGGTTTATGAGTGTTCAGTATCCCTTTTGTCAAAGTTTTGCATTATGTGTAAGGCTGAACAGAATATTGTGCATTGTCATTGCATACAATAACAGTATGTGCAATATTCAGACTGCAAAGGTCTGTTTAGAGTGCAGTAATTGTTGGATAATATATCCAAATTATCCAGATCCCCCCCAGGATAAATGATCAGACTGAAAGCCAAATGATAGCAGCGTCTTGTTTTTATGTTACACTTAGATTTGTACATTTTGTACAAAATTGAATAAAACTTTAAAAGTCGTTTTAAGCCAGTAGCCTAGATCAACTTCTACACACCACTGGTTCTCTGGTTTGTTTAGTTTAATATGATCCTCGTTCACATAAACTCACTTGTTTTAAACTGGTGTACAAGAATAATCATACAATGGTTCATGGATTTTATGAACCATTGCATGGTTAGTTAAGCATAAAATTAGTTAGGCATAAATTTCAGTTTATGCCTAACTAAAATTTGTTTTAGTTAGGGATAAAATAAATTTTAGAATAATTTGATAATGTATGGTATTATGTGCTTTATTATCTTGTTTCTGTGCCAGATAATCTGTCCACTTTTTTTCCAGAATGATAAAAATGATCCAATTTTAGATGCATCCTTGTGCAAAGTGTGCATGTAATCATACCATATCATACGTAAGTAATGTAAACAATCTTTCTCTCCTACGGCAATTTGTTTTTTTTGTCCCCAAGGCACACAGACAGCATCTATTGTGTGAGCTTCCTCTTGTCCACATTGCTGTAATTCAACTCTGCAATGATGTAAAAACATTCTATTTCTAGACCAAATCACAAACAATCATAGATGGATGGAGAAAGAGATTAAAAGAGATGGGAAAATGCAATTTATTACTCGACTATAAGGTTATCCAAATGGGCTGGAAGGCAGACTGTTCTTCTGTTTATCAGGAATCTTCTAAATGCTTTGAAATGCAGCAGGTTTTGTTGATGGTGTGAAGCTGCTAACATCAACTATAGAGCCATACACAACTGCTGATTGCCGTAGGGCTAATAATTTACATTACATGCTAATGTATGCTATGTTGACATTATGCATGGATAGTCTGACACCTTAAATGTATGAGGAATGAAGAAGAAAGATTTCCTTCTTACAGTGATTGACGTCCTGAGATGTTGATGGTGTAAATGAAAAATTAAAACATTGCTGACCTTTAATATGGTTTAATCACACACATTTGAGCACACGCACACACACCCTCTCTAAACCACGTTCATGGGATTTGGCATAGGGAGCTTGTCTTCATTTTCTCAGCTCCACATCCATAGAAACCCCCAGGTGAATACATCTAGTATGAACGGGTTTCCATTTTCGCCTTCTTCTTCAATGTCCTGCTTTCTGCTCACACGCACTCACACAAAGAGAGTCACAAGGGAATTACAACTAGCTGAAATTACAAGCTTGTAATTTAGCAGCAACACTTGTTTTGAAACTGGACCTTTAGGAAGTTGTGTAAATATCAACGTCAATAATAATGGAATTATGTCACAGGCTTTTATGTGAAAACAATAAACTTTTAAAGTGTAGCTCTAGAATCATTCATGTTCATAAGTACCGTAGGTTATTTTGCTTTTACTGTCTCTAATTGTTTTGATTTCTTCTGTTAATAACTGAATGACAAAGCAAGACATTGTAGGAAAGAATTTTTTTTTTTTACTCTTTGATGATGTTTAAATCCCAGTTCAACGAGCAGTGGGTTTGAAATATCACTGGATCACAGAGGTATTTTGTCATGCCAAAAGATATTGAACAACAAAAATTGTTCTTGTCATGCCAGTCAAAGCTCTGAGCAGCAGGAGGTTTTGACCTTTTTAGATTTGGTAACAGTTTGTTGCTTTAGTCGGGATTGTTTCTGTTGCTGTCATGGCCTTTTCTTTGAGATCAGGGTAGAAATCTGTGTTAAACACGGCCATCATCATAATCCACACAAAGAAAGAAATTATGCAATTTTGTGTTGATGTATCACAGCTCAGTGTAACTGGCTATACTTCTCTGACTCTTATAGCTAAATCACAAAATTGTCTAATGTATTAAACATAATTTCCCCTCCTTCATTACACCAAGTATTGCTTTTACTGACTTCTGTTTTCTATCTTTTTCTTGCTCACAGAGTGGAAGCTATGCATCGCCGGCACACCACACTGAGAGAAAAGGGGCGTCGCCAGGCTGTGCGGGGTCCTGCCTACATGTTTAATGAGCGCGGCTCTGCTCTCACAGCAGAGGAGGAACGTTTTCTGGATGCTGCAGAGTATGGCAACATTCCTGTGGTGCGCAAAATGCTAGAAGAGTCCAAAACACTGAACTTTAACTGTGTGGACTACATGGGCCAGAATGCTCTACAGCTGGCAGTGGGCAATGAACACCTGGAAGTGACGGAGCTGCTGCTGAAAAAAGATGGCCTGGCTCGGATCGGGGACGGCCTGCTCCTGGCCATCTCCAAAGGCTATGTCCGAATAGTCGAGGCCATTCTCGGCCATCCTGCTTTTGGTGGAGGTCTCCGTCTGGCGTTGAGCCCTCTGGAGCAAGAGATGCGAGATGATGACTTTTATGCATACGATGAGGATGGAACACGTTTTTCCCATGACATCACACCCATCATCCTGGCAGCTCATTGCCAGGAGTATGAGATTGTTCACATCCTTTTGATGAAGGGGACCCGCATAGAAAGGCCTCACGACTACTTTTGTAAATGCTCAGAATGTGTGGAGAAGCAGAAGAAGGACTCTTTCAGTCACTCACGCTCAAGGATGAATGCATACAAGGGCCTGGCCAGTGCAGCCTACCTGTCGCTCAGCAGTGAGGACCCTGTGCTCACAGCCCTTGAGCTCAGCAACGAACTGGCAAGGCTCGCCAACATTGAAACAGAGTTTAAGGTGAGGCGGCTGATGTGTTTATATCCTTCCTTATTTTAACTACTTTGCAAACATACGAAGTTTCTCTTCGTATGTTTGCAAAGTGGCACCTTGAGTGTTTAGAAGTACCTCGATCTTTTGCACATTTTTTCAGGTTACAACCACAACATGGTATTATTTGAAAATGATTTTATGTAATCACTGAGAAGTAGATAGTTATGATGTGAAAAGGAAATTATTTTTCATTTTGTTGTTGCTGTTCATATGTATTCAGCACTCCGAGTCAATATTTTGTAGATGCACCCTTCGCTCTCTGATGTCTTTCACACTCTAATGCAAAATCCTCCCAAGTATTTTTTAGTTTTTATCCCAAATATCTTAGTACATTTGAAATAAGATCAAACTAACTTTCAAGTAACCTTTCAGCATGTGATAGAGCTTGTTTTAGGTCAATAATTTCTTAAAATGGATAAAAAATATAACATCCACAGGCAGATTGTTTCACTTGCAAGACATTTTCCATATTTTAAGTGAAATAATTTGCCAGTAGTACTGGTACTTCAATATTAAGGTATTATTCGCTTAAAACAAGCTGCTATATCTTGCTGAAAAGTTACTTGTAAATTAGTTTTGTCTTTTTTCAAGTGTACTCCGATTCTGGAAAACTATCAACTGATTTTTCTATTTTTTTAATCCATTTTTCTTTACAACATCTCTTAAGGTGGGTCAGAGTACATGCAGGACATTTGTGAACATCACTTTTCAAGTATCCTCACAGATTAACAATTAGATTTAAGTCTAGGCCATTCTAACACATGAATATGCTTTGATTTTAACCATCCCACTGTAGCTGCATGATTAGGGTTATTGTCCCACTGGCAAGCCTCTATAATGTTTAATTTTGTTCCCCTGTGATGAGAGCATCGTCTTCAGCCTGTTTGCCCCTTATCTTGCTTGTTTCAAACTGCAGAATGACATTTGTACTTCGTCCTTGTAGAAATTGACACTGACACATACTCCCTTATCGGAGCTGTGGTTCTCATGTAGGAGAATGTGCCGGATCTCGTTTTGCTGTAAAAATGAGCTGAATGCTAATGCATGGCCCACTTGACCGAATTTTGAGGTCTTTCTAAACAGATTTTAATTTTAAATTGATATTCAGAGTGCTTTGTAGGTTATGTGCATTAACCAGGTTTCAAGTCACGTTCAACCAGACTGACCAACAGCTTCATACTTTGGGCCGTCAGAACTGCTTACACTCACAGTCGCATACAAACATTACACGCCTAAGCAATAGCCAAAAATTTACTTCATCCCGTCTCCTTTCAGACATTTTAACCATTTTTAGGGAAGTAACACATTTCTTTTAAATTTTTATTCCTTTATCTTCTTGCTTTAAGTCATTTTTTTGTTTTTTTAATGAGTTCTTATTTTGCCGATGCAGGGCGGCTCGATGGGAGCTCTCAATTTCACTACACCTCCGGGTATAATAAAGATTATTCTATTTTTTCATTGCTTTTATAAATTTTGTAATACTCATACTGGCAAACACTCAATAAAACACTGGAATTCCATAATTGCACAAATGAAATAGGGAAAGCACTAGAAATCGGAATGGCATGTTTCTCTGTACTTTTGTAGCATTATATAGATAAATTACAGTTTTAGTTGAGGACCTAAATAGTGCTGAAGCAAAGATTTCTACACTACAGTCAGTCTGTTATTCAACCTCCTCCTGCAATCATCAGTCTCTCATCTTTAATGGATTTTAGAACTACTTATTTCCAATTCAGTATCTTTTCTCACGTGAAATAAAACTTGCAAGTTGTATCTTAACTCTTTGTAAAATTTTAAACATTCAAAATTGTCTGGAGGTGTGTGTTTTATTTTTACGGTCATTGCTTGTGTGATAGAGCCAAACTGCTCAAGTTTTTAAGACTTGAAAGTGTTTCAATAGCATCTCAAAAATATAGAGAATTTTAAAGAAAAGAAAATAAATTCTATAACCCTTTTCTGCTTTCATCTCTCCAAGAGAAAGCTCATCGGTTTGAGCTGGGGGCAGAACATGTAAGCTATAAAGCAGCTGGGCCCATTTTAAGCCAGAGCTTGAGTTACAGAGCTGCCTGAATCCATCCCGAGCCTGATACTTTGACACATATTTTTACCTGACCCAGATAAGCAAGCAGTGACATAAAAGCCACCTGGCAAATGAAATATACTCCTGGATAAAAGCTAGGTATATACTTTCTAAAACGATACCTTCTAGATAATTACATATAACCATTATGATGACTGCAATTGTTTTGATTGTTATTCTACTATGATGACTTTTAGAAAGGCAAAAACAAAATTTACATCAGTCAAAATGCTATTTTGTGTGTTTTTAGTGAAATCATTGCCCATGTAAGCTTCCTTTCTATAAGGTTTACCATTCCTAACCCTGTTATTACAGACATAATTCCTGTCAATAAATGTCTTATTTTCCAAGCTTACATCACAGTCACAATTTCAAGACACTGATAAGTTGCAAAAAGGCAGACTTGATTGATTGGCCTCAGTCCACAAATAGGTTTTAGAAAACATAAACAGCAATCATCTAAATTGCATACAATTAGACCAATATTAAGACTCATGTAATTAAAAGCACTCTGTGCTGCACCCATATCTTAGCTGAAATCAATACACAAATTTGTGTTATGCTCATTCAATCAGATTGGATTTTAACAGTCTATTGTGATTTTTCTTTCAATCTCTACTTATGTGAAGTTTAGTTCACCTACTTCTTTTTTTTTTCTCAAGTCTATTAATTTATGTTTGTGCCTACCTGTCAGTTCTCACCACTTTCTGACCACCTTGGTGTTTGATATGCTACCTTTCCGCTTGTCATTCTGTTTCCCATCTCCCAACAAATTAATGAGAGGGGCTCACCTGAGGGACCAGGGTTGTGTTAGGACTTATCTGTCTCATTACCATCTCATTACCATCCCCATGTCTTCTCTCTTTATTTATCTCCCTGTCTCCCTTCACATTATCTCCTCATTGCTTTAAAGCATCAAATAATGTCTACTCGGTTTGCTAATAGCATTAGTCAATCAACTTTACATGGGCAAATTACACGTGACAAATGAACATTTATAAATAGCCTAATGAGAAACAGATTAAACTAAATGTGTATCTTTTAATAGGACTGCTGACAGAGAAATGTTTATGTCATCCTAAGTCCCCCTTTAAACCGGATTAATATCAGTCTATAAAATACAAAGTTTTTGCACCCAAACTATTCACTTACTGTAAAAGTTGAAACACTCTAGGGCTGTTGTAAACAAATATTTTAGTAATTGAGTAATCTATCGATTATTCTTACAATTAATCGGGTAATCGGATAAAAAAAAAGATCAAATAAAACATTGGTAAATCTAACAAAACAGCAGTGTTACTATCGCATATCAACATCAGTCCAATTTTTCACATTTGAGCTTCTCTTTTCTGTAATCTAGAAAATTAACTTGTAACAATAGTAGCTCACTTTCTAAGTTAGCCTGAAGAAAAGTTATACAAAAATCTGAAATTATATTCAATGTAATAATATAGAGGCATTTCTTTTTTTATAATAGCCTGCTCACAAATAGCCTGCCTGTTTGTGAGCAGGCTATTATAAAAAAAAATGTCTATTTTCTGTTTATGTATTCATCTTCAGTCAGTTTAATAGATGAACTTTCACCTTGCCCAGCCATTTATAGCGTTTGTGTTCATGTTAGCGACGGGATTTGACACCTGCATTCGTCACACACAGAAACATCTACCAGCTCTGTAACGTCACGATGCTCTTTGCCACCCATTTGTTGCGACCGGGATGATATGGAATTTATTTTCCGGTATTTTCAGTAAAGCTACGCATCTAATGCGCAGCCGCCCGCAGTGTCCAGTCAACCCGCTCACTTATATAAATAATCCCGCCATGCTCGTCCCCGCCGTTCGCTCTGAACCAGCAGCTCTGGGAGGGGAAAAACTGCCGTACTCCAAGCATCGCTCCCGTCATTCAATGTTATGAATGATTTTGTACATTTAGGGCTAAGAATTGCAGCAGAAGGAAGTGACAAATTTCTTTGGCCTCTTAATATATTAAACAAAACAGTATTTTATTTTTTCACCTGTAACAAAGTATCTAGAAATCTATTCTTATATTACCATATTAGAATGAAAATAGAGGCAAAGCTTTTGTTTCACCTGTTTCCTTGAAACAAGTATGCTTGTTTGAAGTTTTTTGGCCATTTATTTTATGGAGCATCTTATGTTTTTTCAAATAAGTATCAACTTATCAACCTCTCCATTTTCTGATTGTAAACGTTGTTTTTTATGTTTGTGTGTGTGTTTTTTTATTGGCTGGTATTTTAAAGTACGTTGAATCTGCTCGACAATGCTTTGTTGAGGTTTAGGGACTAAAGCTTGTTCACTTTTCAGAATTTAATATTCCTTTTTGTCATCAAATTGGCTTAGAGCTTTGGGCAGAAACAGGAAATACAACAAAAGCTACTTATAGTAAACTGAACATCCTTCCATTGTCTGTTGCTTTTTCCTACATGGTCGCTGTGGAGCTTGTGGCTGTCACCAGTAGTCTTTGGGCGATAGACAGATTAAACAAAGACTTGGGGGGAAATTTAGAATAATGAAATGAAATAACAGTCATGTTTTTGGACTGTGGGAGGAAGCCAGAGCACTCAGAGAGAACCCACACATATATAAGGAAACTCCATACAGAAAGATTTGAGGCCGGGATTCAAACCCAGGGCGACTTGTTGAATGGCAACAACTGCTACATCATTCAGTTTTAAACTGATCTGGTTCTCTGTAAATAACTAAGAAAACAAATATAAATTTTGGTTGTTAGCCTTAAGCTAATGTTTAGATTTTATATGAAAAAAAACTTGATCGGAAATTATCTAAATAAATAAAATAAGACCCTAAAATGAGTAGAGACTAGAAAAAGATATACTCTTTCCATGTTGGAAGCTGGTAATTGCATATTTAAAGAAGATCTGGTACCAGGTGCTTCAAATCTCTTTGGGTGTTACAATCAAGCTATGCCATCAGCTCCTGTGTCATCTCAGAGCCACACTGATGCATAATCATAATCACGGCATACACATAACCAGCACAGCTGTCATATCTGAGATTTGAAGGACAGCTTGTGAACAGCAGCCTTTTTTGATTTGAGAAGCCTCCAAATTTACATCATCACAACCCAACAATATTCATTCCCTTTTGTTTATTTCTTGGGTGGGTGAAACTTTGCTTAAGTTTGAGTAGTCAGAGCTTTTCTCTAGTTCATAAATACAGAAAACATTCACAGGCCTAATTCCAAGCAGACATGTTCACTTGAAACAAGCTTGTAATAATTAGCAGCAGATCTGTTTTAATTCATGTGTGAATGTTTGTTGTCGGTTGAATCTGTTCAAAAAAATAAAAGAACATAATTTTAAATGAAAGTCGGCACCTATTTGAAGAGGAAATTTCTTTCACATCAGATGTCTGATTTGCAACACAAAGTAAATGGCCGTCTTTCGCTAATTTGTGAGAGCAGAACTGGACTTTCAGCATTGTGGGGTTTGCTGTAATGAATGTCTCATTACTCTTTGGGTAGTAGCATGTTATTAGTTATCTTGTAGAAAATATACCTAATTTTAGTTACTGTATCCTCTGAGGTCCGTCTTAAAAAAGTCTAAAACTCAGATATTTTTATAGACTTTGCCTCTGTAGACCTCTCAACAGTCTTTTCTGAGTTAATATCCTAAACATTGGGGCAATATAGAATAAGTGTGTGTAAAAATCGCAGCAGTGTGTGTTTCTAAAAAGAACACAACTGCGAGAGAAATTGCCAACTCTATTTCCTCTGGCAAAATATCTGACGTCAAAAAACGCTAAATTTTTTGCTCTTGAGTTACACATTAAACGAAGATGTGAGTACAGCTACCGGCACCAGAACCTGCCACAGTGACTTGACATTTATCATCAAACATCTTACTTTTCAAGACAGGCTATCAATTTTGCATGTCAGCCTCCAGACAAAGGCACCCACACTTTTTAAGAAAGTGCAGTGGGGAGGGAGTTATTTCATTTACGCAGTTCTGATTTTCTGTTTTAATTAATTTTGCTGATTTTAATGTTAAAAGAACTAGGATGAAACACAAAACTAATTATTGAATGAGTTATCTCTCAGTAAAATTAGATTTTTGTAGTTCATATCCAGTTTTGTCTTGTTTATCCCTCTTGGGTTACTCCCCATTTTGTTTGATCCACACCACATCATTCAATTTTAATCTCATGAATCTTTTGTAATCTCATATCCTGTTAAAAAAAGACATGCGTCTGACATTGATATTGGATTTTTATACGTGTATCATCTGTTAGACTAGATTTTCCCACCTTGCTGTGTAAGTGTTGTTGCTTATCAATATATTGTTGGTACATGTAGCACCCTGATGTTTTGTCTTGAGATTAAAATGGATTTATTTCAGCAAGCTGTCTGAAAGAAACACAGACCAAACAGATGTTTCTAACAGATAGTCTAAATTATTTTCCTTTAATTGACAGACAGTGATGAGTCATCTAACCAGCGTTATCAAACACACTTCTCTCTAGTTTTATTAATGAATCCAAGGAAATTGCACACTGCTCCAGGAGCTAACATCACTATTTTATATTCAACACAAATGATACAAGTTATGCTTGGTAGAACATAATCATCACAGGGGTCACACACTGAAGGAATGCAAATGAAAATCTTGATCAGTAGGTGAGCACCATACAGTTTAGATTTTTAAAAACCTGGCTGCAGAAAAAATTGGTCTGGCAAAATATAATTTCACACACTTTTTGACCTTTCAATAGAATATGTATTTTTGTAACTTTTACTGAAATTTCATGAATCCTTTGTTCTTGTAAAACTTTGCAGGAAGTTCGACAGCATACAAAAGTTCAATCTGACCTTTGTACTTTCTTTTTCCTGTCTTTGATGCATTTGAGGTAATCGATAGACAAAAGGATGGACAAATGGAAAGACAGACTGAGATAGACAGTCATATTCTCTAAATTAGAATATCACTGAAAAGCTCATTTAAGGGAAACACACTATATAGATTAATTACACACAGAATGATGTTTTCAATCCTTAATTTCTGTTAATGATTTATTGCTTACAGTTAATGAAGACACAACATTGATGATTAGTGTATTACATCAGACAAACAAAGGAAAAACTTTTTTACTATGGAAATGTTGGCTTAATGATGTTGGTAGTTTAAAAAGGTACTTTTAACCTGACCAGCAACACTTATCAGAAAATATTTTCTAATTTCCTGAAATGTAGCTCTTCATATTGCGGTGTTGGCTGAGATTTTAAGTCTTTTTTTTATTTTTATTTTTTATGTGCCGTCTAAACATGTGTAAAGACCCAAATATAGAACATCAAACAGAGTTGTTTTTAAGTTATTTGGGAGGTTTTTTTTCTAAATGAAACTTTTGCTGAGGAAGAAACAATTAGTCTTTTTTTCCTTTTCTGACAAAAGGAAAAAAAAGATTTTGAATCTTGAAATGATAAGAGGTCATTAGAAGAGGTCAAGAAATGGCAGATGAACTCTTTAAATTATTTAACACGAGTCATATTATAATTGCAAATAGCGGGGTTGACATTTATCATGTCAAAAGTCAGGGAAGCTTTTTCAAGTATTAGTGGCAAAACGCTGAGGAACTTTAAAACAGTGTGAAGTCTGAATGTCAGTTGAGAGAATAAACCAGCAATTTGTCTGAGGTGACATAAACACACACACACATGTACAGAGCATGCTGTTTGTGCGGCTCACAGTCTCACACACATTCAGTGATGTGTATAATCATTCATCATGTACCAGTGTGACTTTTAACCCAAAATAATCTAAAATCACACAGTCTTGTGACATTTTTTTTCTTTCATATTTGTGACATTGTATGAGTTCGTGTTGACATCATTTGCAAATTGTAGAAGTGCCTGGTCAGCAACTGTGGCAGAACAAACTAATTTTAGAAAGCTTGCTTTTTGTCACTGAAGATAAAGTTTCACTAATTTAATACTTAAAATAATTATTGATCACACGTAAGTTGTTAGGACACATCCAAAAAATTAAACTGTGAAATTATCAGTTAAAATCCCATGTGACATATAAGAAATGTACAACAATAAGAAATAAGAAATGTGCATTAATTAAAAATAATTAATGCACATAAAATAACAAAATAATTGAACTAACTAATCTGATTCAGCATAGAGTATGTACATGAAAGGACTGAAGATGTTTAACTTGTAGGGTCTTTTAGACCCCACAAGTTTATTGCTCTGTGCGCGGTGTGGCGGAGTCAGACTGCGCACTTGTTTTTTTTTTTTTTTTTTTTTTCTGTGTGTTTTTGGAAACTGACAGTCTGATGGAAAAACTCCAGCTTCCTTGCTGTCTGGCTGTGGCATTTGCCACACTCCTCTTAAGCAACGCACTAACACCGCAGGAGGGTTAACAGAACTGAAAAATTAACATGACTGTTTATCTTTTATTTATTTGGAAACAGTTGATGCAGGTTTCTATGTCCAACATGGAATGTAAGAAAAAAGTCACATTCAGAGACTCTGACTCTAGATGGTGGAACTCAAAATCTGTTTCTCAAAATGAGATCCATAAGGTATATTTAGTACTTGCAATATATTGTACCTTATAATTATGTATCTTATAATTGTTTTTTATCATGGGTAATAATAAAGAAAGTGGTGGAGGGTTACTAAAAACATTGCTAAATACCTGTTAAGCTGCTTGCATTGTGTAAAATTAGTTTTTTACATTATTTGTAATTCTGATATTATTAATGCGTCTAACCCCCCTTTCTTCTGCAGAATGACTACCGTAAGTTGTCCATGCAGTGCAAAGACTTTGTGGTAGGTGTGCTGGACCTTTGTCGAGACACAGAAGAAGTGGAGGCCATTTTGAATGGAGACGTGGACCAATGCCCACCAAGTCCCTACAACCGGCCCTGCCTCAGTCGCGTCAAGCTGGCCATCAAATATGAAGTCAAAAAGGTACGAATAAAGTAAAAATTTTGGAAACAGGAAATTGCTAAACCACATAGAGTGAAATATAACCAATGTTAAAACAAAGAACAAATGAAGTTTAGCTCTATTCTTGATATCATGGCACTCAAAAAAGATCAATTAATATGTTTGATATTATACAATGTTTTATATTAAATCACTGATTTGTAAAATATCAAAACTCTTCATATTTTATTAGATCAATTTGCATTCTTGAATTTTTCTCTGTACCCTTGTTAGCTGAGTTTAAACTTTCGATATGCTGCTTTTGATAACGGGGCAAATGAAAATGCTTTTCCACTCAAAAGGATTTTCACTCATCCTTTTGGGTGCTATCCCATTTTATTTGGAAGTTACATGTTAATAAACTAACCATCAGAGTTATGAGATCAAGTTGCCTTCACTGCAAAATAGTATACTTTAGATTGTAATGGATCTTTAAAAGCTACAGGCAGAAATCCAATATAAAAATACTTTCTAAGCTTAGTAAAGCCACCTGACATAATCCAGTCATAATAGGGTGTGTTGAGGACACATTACAGTTCAACAAAGTGCTATATAAAGAGCTTAAAATGAATGTGTTATGAATGGATAAATAAAGCTTGCTGTCTATCACAAACTACACAGAGGAAAAGTCAACCAAGCATAAAACTGTTTCAAAAACAAGATTTTATTAGTGAACAACATCTATGCAGAATACAAAAAAATTAAAAAAAAAATATTTCACCAGTAAACATAATTCATCCAAATGTTATCATCCTATAGACAATCTATTTGTAAAAAAATATAATAAATAAACAAAATAAGAATCCAGCTCATTCTGCAGACTATATTTTGTGTAATACTCAGTAGCTCTACAAATAATAAAAGTAAAAAAAACTGCAGCATGTTGTTTAAAAAATAAATATATAGTTCAAAGCTTTTCCCTTACCTATGACATGTTGGCTGAGCAATCACTTATATTCCTTTTAACCCACTTTGTCCTAGGAAAGAAAAACCAACAAACCAAAGTTTGAGTTTGAGGGATACATGGAATATATGTCAAGCTTTTAGAATTAATATAGCTACTTCTGAATATTGGAACATTTTAAAAAACTATTTGCCTCTTCTGTGGTCAGCTGCTTGTAACATGAAAATGAATTACTGTACACAAGTATCAGATATATAACAATTATACCCAGAACAATGATAATGTTCTGAGTAGAAATTAATATCCAGCTATGAACATGATTGTAAAATAGATGTCATCTGTCTTTGGAGATGGAGACCATGAAGATCAGTCAGATTTTTTTTCCAAGTTGCATACTACAAACATATAATGAGCATGTATAGTGAAAAAGAACAATAGTTTATCCTCATTCCTAAATTAAAATTATAGAATAAATGTCAGAAAGGATTTATCAAGGATAACATAGTTTTTTTTATGGTGGGTTGTTAACATCAGCTGGATCAAATCACATTTTGGACCAGATTTAAAAATTCATAAATTTTATACATATTTCAGCAAAAAAATCTTGCTAAAAGAAGTAAACGGAGTTACAGATTCATGTTTCATTTGGTGTATCTGTAAAAAAAAGCTTCCAACCATTCGTGGTAATTGGTTCATTATGCTGAGTTCATTAACATTTAATGAACTCAGCATTAGTGCCTGGATCATTTAATAACTATGTGGGTAAAGATGAAGTGTTTGTACAAAAAAAAAATGGTAAACTTTTTTGTTGTTGTGCCTGTAAAAGACCTAAAGTAAACAACTGACAGGCCCCTGTGGGAGAGCTAATCCACTCTGAGCAGAGGTGGTTTTAAAATGTCAAATCAAATCCCTTTCCCCCCCATTTCACTTCACAAAAGTCCCGTTGGCACATATTTCCATTTGGCATCAGTGCTGTATGTTTTTCTGAACCATAGCTACCCACGTGTATGTTTATGTTAGAAATTGTTTTCCTGCATCTCTGTTATGTGTGTGTGTTGGGCGGCAAGAAAGCTGTTTGATGCGCTTTTTGTTTTTAACCACTAAACAAAAGCAAATCCAGTAGCAAGCTGTTAATTACTGAAGTTGCAGGGATGAGACACAGTGCCGTAGGAACAAGGTGGAGCACGACTGTGTTGAGATCACATATCTGGACACAGGCAGAACTAAGGGTCATTGGCTTAAAGAACTAACTGGAAACTGACTGGAAACAATGTTATCTTTGTTTTTTAACTGAACTGCTGCACAAATACACCTTATCCATGCATGTTGCTATTGTCGGATTTGATCAGATGAATTCAACTCTACTTTGTTGCCAAAAAGATGAAAACTTTTTGGCAACAAAGATGTAGAGAAAGCATGTTTGAATCAACAGAATATCAGCTCCTTGTAACGTTAAACATGAACATAATAAAACTTCCGCATGAAATTTGATTGTTAGGTTTAGCCATTGACTGAGCATTGATTGCTTTCCATCCCACATCCTTCCTTCAGCTTAAAGAGAAGCATCTACTCTATTTATCCCCATAATACCTTTGCTACCATTCATTTATCTCCCTGAGTAATGTCATTAATTAATGTGGGCACTCAGTCATTGCTACTTGCTGCCCGCTTTCATGCTTTCCTTTGCAAATCTTTCTTTAAAGGAAGGATTTGCTCATAGACTTGTATTCAAAATTAATAATATTCAAAGTCATTTATATAACATTTACAGCACAAATAATGGTAATAGAGCTAGGTCTTTATGACTGAAGATTTATTCAAATAGAACATATTTTCTACTTAATTTACCTCAACGAATAGAGGAAACATGTTCATTCTTTACATCTATCATTTTGGTCATCTTACACTTTTTGTTTAAGGTCAAAGTGCATATAGATACAGTTTGAAATTTACTTTTTGCTGCTTTTTGTTCAGTGCTTTCTTTTGACTGATGTCAAAGAAGGCAACATTTCTCCAATTGTTGCACACACTGAACGGCAACATAAGAGCACAGACCAGAAATCACCTCCCTAAAGTCCAGACCTGTCACCCATTCTGCAGTTTAGGCACATTGAAATATAACTAACCTTCCCAAGGCTAAACAATTTAACTTTAAAACTATAAATTGTAGTTTCTTGGTACTCATAGAGTTTTTGAATAAAATAATGATGCAGCTCAAAGCCTCATTGCAATCCCCGTTTTACTGCGGTACGAATTAATGCAGGAAATTGTTCATCAGCTGACGATTAAATCGGCTACTAAATAGCCGATTTAATCAGCATAAACCATTGTAATCTCTTCTTCTGTTGTAGTAAAGAAGACAGTATGCAAAATTGGACAGGCCTGTTGCTGAAGACATTTGCATGAAGCAGATGCTTGTTTTCATTATTTTTTTATATACAATTTGTTTTAGTATAGAGTGATCCTTTATTATCCTTTGTAGCAAAATGTATTAGTATCAACATCAAATTGACAAATGGAAACACACAGTGGCACAATTAAGCAAATATAAAACATTAATATAATTGAAATAGTATTCAGTGTTTTTCTTGGTATCGGTATCAAGTGTGAAATTTTTGTATCATTCTACCCTAATAACAACCTTAAACATATTGAAAAAGTGTTAATTCCAGGAACATATTACCAAAGGCACATTTGTTTCTACTTTAACTGCCTTTCTTTCATCTTGCTTTTCCATATCCCTATGTCTATTATTTCCACATTTTTAAAATTTTCTTTTTGTTTTTTGTCTTCAGTTTGTTGCACATCCCAACTGCCAGCAGCAACTGCTGACTATTTGGTACGAGAACCTACCAGGCCTGAGGCAGCAGTCCATCGGCGTGAAGTGCTGGACAGTCCTGGGGGTAACCGTAGGTCTCCCCTTCCTGGCTATTGCCTACTGGATAATGCCATGTAGCAAGGTAGGACCTGACAGCAACAGCAACGTAAAAATAGTGTGGAGCACAGTCTTCGAAATATTGTTGTTTCTATATGCAAAGTAACATCTAATAGAAACATTTGTCTTGGTATTTTATCATGTTGATGCACCTGTAGTAAGGAAATATGGGATTGTGGACTTAAATAATTAATCCAAAGGTTAACATTAAGGTTATCACAACCGTCTTTTATTTGGCAGTGGTACTGTTTTTATCTAGTTCTGACAAAAACAGAAATGGATTGCATGTAGACGTTATCAGTACCAACAATTTTGTATTGTGATATTTCAAAGATCTAGCATTCCTGTTCTGCTTGTATAAACTGCTGCTTTTGGAAACTGTAGTTAGTATGTTAAATGTCCAAACTTTTGACAGGAGATGTTGGAAAAAAGGTTCAAATAAGTGTGGCTTTTTGAAAGAATTGCAATGAGAAAGTGTATTCTGAATTCAAAGGCTTCGGGAGCAATGTCTGTTAGATATATGAGACTAAAATAGAGAGCCACATCTGTAATACACACTATTATATTGAAGAAATCAACATACTTAGGATCTGTGCACCTTGCGGTCACTGATTCATCTATGAACTCCTTTGTATACCGAAGTATTTCAGAGTCAAATGTGAGTTTGTTTGACAGCTGGATCATGCAACCAGACTGTGGATTCAAACAGTAAATTGAAACAGAATAGGTGAAAGTACTAAGACCCAAGGTGTTGCAGTGACTCATTCAAACTCTTATCTCAAATTAATTGAAATGCTTTGCTGGGATTTTAATAGAAAAGCTTTGCAGAAACCAATACAATTCGTGAAAACCTTAATTAGCTGGAGCTACGTTATAAAAAAACCACATTTATTCTGAACAGAGGGAGAGACGGAGAAAGTCAAACAGAAAATTACTACTTCAAGTTGTTGCTACTATAGCTGTTACTACATGGTATATCATCATGAGACATTAATTTTACCTTTAATTGTAGGTATTGGATGTCACCAGCCTCCAATACCTACAGAAGAAGAAAAGCAATATACATAGAAATGGGAATTAGAGAATATTTTTGTTTTGAATAATATTCCTGGAGGGCTTTCTTGGTGGCAGAGTTGTTTTTATTTTGCTTTTCTTCAAACAGCTGTGTGTGTGCGTGTGTGTTTTTAAAGTAATTTAACAGCTGGCACACCTCTACTGGTCTGGTTGGTTGATGCTAAGCTCAAAGATAGTGATGGACTAATGGTTCATTCAATCATCTTATTTTCTGAGAACATTTTTCTCTTGTACATATTTAACTTCTGATATAGTTTATGGATTCCCAGTCTATATACTAGAACAAAACTTCATCCAAGATGTACAGTGCTGTGAAGAAGACATGATGGATTTTGGTTTTTAAAATCTTTTATCCTCCTCTATGTTGCCAAACAGCTTTTATTGAAGTGATATCTTGATTCTACAAGTCTGACAGTAATTAGGCTAGTAAAATTGAATGGAGCTTAAAAAAAAATCTTTAAATAACATTTGGTTTGTAACTTAACAAGGGGAGTAGTCACTTTTTCATGTAGGACCCGAGTGGTTTGAGTAGCATTTTTCTCATTCTAAACAAAAACATAATTCAAAAACTGATATTTATCCATCCATCCATCCATCCATCCATCCATCCATCCATCAATCAATCAATCTTCTGTTAATCCGGGGTCGGTTCACGGGGGCAGCAGCCTAAGTAGGGAGGCCCAGACTTCCCTCTCTCCAGCCACTTCTTCCACCTCCTCTGGGGAAATCCCAAGCCGTTTCCAGGCCAGCTCCTGACCATAGATGGAACTTCGATTGACCGGTAAATCGAGAGCTTTGATTTTTGATTCAACTCTTTCTTCACCATGACAGACTGATACAGTGCCCGCTTCACTGCAGACACTTCGCCAATTCGCTCCATTTTTCCTTCATTTGTGAACAAGATTCCAGATGCTTAAACTCCTTCACTTCCCCCCGACCCGGAAAAGACACCCTACCCTTTTCCATCTCAAGACCATGGTCTCGGATTTGGAGGCACTGATCCTCATCCTAGCCACTTCAAACTTGGCTGCAAACTGCTCCAGTGAAAGCTGTAGACCACAACCTGATGAAGCCAATAGGACCACATCATCCACAAAAAGCAGAGATGTGATCCTAAGGCCACCAAAACGGATCTCCTGAACACCTTGGCTCTGCCTAGAAATTCTGTCCATGAAAGTAATGAACAGAATCGGTGACAAAGGGCAACCTTGGCGGGGACTGCACACAGTCTTGTTCTCTAAAAAGCTTTGCAGAAACTAATACTGCAGATTATTGAAACTTGTGGTTGTGTTTGTTGGAGTGGAGCAACTGAGGAACCAGCTTTTGACAGATTAAGATGTTTGCCTTCAGGTTAAAAAATTACTGTCTACTCACTTTTTCATTACGGTGTCAAAGGCATTTTATCACACGTTCTTAATTTTCCATCAAGGAAATTATAATTTGTGGAGTGACAATATTGCAAAGGCCATGCAGGAACTCTGCAAGCAGTTATGCAAATCTGCTCATCATGCTGGATAATCCTCTACCACCTCATCATCAAGTGGGGAATGCATGCATGCGTGTGCATGCGTGTGTGTGCAAGATTCACAGACAGTGTTGTGGACCACTGATTCATGCCTGGTCTTTTACTGATGAGTGTGTCATTTTGCAGGCAGTGAGAGCAGCTGATGTCGAGTGTTTGAGTGAGAGGATGGCGAGTGTTATACAGCTGAGAGATTCCTCACCACTGAGACAGGGATTCAATCATGACGGACTGTCTGCCTTTGATCTCACTGTGTCACAAAAATATTTGTGTATGTGAGGGGGTGTGCATGTGTGTATGATTACTTTTAATTATGAATCAGCCAACCGATGAGGCTGGATATGACAGTCTGTAATTTGTGACACTGGAAAGTGCACAAGAAGCAGTGCACTAAAATGAAGTGTTGATTTAGGGATGCTGAGGCTGCTGTTTATTAGTATTAATTATATCTTTCTGGTAGCTAGATTTATCAGGTTGTAAAGACAAAACTACCTTAAGGGCAGAAGGACAATTATTGCAAAACAACAATCTGAAAAATCTAGATGGCTTCTTGTATGCACTATGATCCTCAGGTTTTTACATGGGTTTTTTAATTTGAGTTGGTTGATTTGGCTGTTCCCTCAGTTTTATTTTCTTTCTCTGAAATCGTTTTCTTTGCTGACTTCAGGATTGTTGTCTTGCTGAAAAATGTGCCTTTGCTCATTCTCTGATCCTTATTGTTCCAGTACATTTCTCCATTCATCCACTACCATCATGTTCTCACTATCATTTTCACTGCTGGTCTTATTTTTAGGATGACGTTTAGTGCCTTTCGTCCTCCAATTATTTGGTGTGCAGTGACATCCAAAGTTCAGTTTTTGTCCCTTCTGACAAATCTATGTTGTTCAATCATTTCAACTTGTTGTTCAAAAGCTGTACAGCAAACTTTAAACAAGTTTTAACTTGTTTTCCCTTCATCAATGGAGTCTTGTGCTGTAAGTTACTTATTGAAAGTTGTACCTGCTAATTCCAAGTCTTGACAGAGATCTGCTTAATCGTCTTTTGCTCATGGACAATTCTATTGATTATTCTTTTGAATCCACTTTAATAGATCTTACCCTATAAAATAATGATTTTTGTGATAACAACATTGTATTTTCTCTCAGTTTAGACAAAGAAGTTAAGATTAGCTCACATTTATTGGGAAATGGGTTGCTGTGCTGTTTTCTTGATTTCCTGTGCCTGTAGATGCTCTCTTTTTCATATGTTCTGTAATTATTCCACTGTGTCAACACACTGTATTACATACTTATAATTTATTGACGTGATCTTTTTGACTTCTTTGTATGTGTGGATTACTGGAGTTATTATTGACATAGAATACTGTTTATGTATAGGGAAACTGATTTGTACAGTACAGTACTGCATGATAGTTGAATTTTAAAATGAGATAGCTAAAGCCTTGATCTGCTGCAGAGAAGCTTTGATGTTTTTATATTACATTTTTGTAACGCCTTATCAAATACAGCTATCAGTGCTGATTTTATGGAAATTCAGCAAAAATATTATTTAACATCTAAGTTATAATTTTCCTTTTATTTACATTTCTATTGAATGAAGTAAGACATTCCACATAGAGAGCCAAGTAAAGAGAAAAAGTGTGACTTATGTGAACTGGTTGAAGCCTCCAGAGACGAGTCTTAGGTGTTTTGTCAAGGATTAACTCGGTCTCTGTTTGGTTAATTAAGACAGGTTGTGTGTGTGAGGAACATGGACTAATAAAAATAGGTTCTGCTGGAATTATGGCGGATTTGCTGTCCTTATCTTGGAACATAATTGCAACACAGTAATTACAGAAAAGCTCTCTGTTGATGGTGATTATGAAAGCAAACAAAATCAATGATATGCTGACATTTGCAAACAGTTCATCATTTGTGAACATTCATCCAATTGATTTAAAACACAAATATTTAAGTTTAGGTTTCCAAAGTGAATGTTCTTACCTTTTCAATTTTGTCTGGAGAATTTAAATCACATACAGTTTTCTATAAAAGTACACCTTTTATTTGGTGCGGGGGACAAAAGCAGGACCATCAAAAGCACAATGTAGGTGGTAGCTGATGGCCCCATGTGTTCTGGGATCAAAACTAAATAAAATTTCCAACAGCATGTGTTAATTCCAGATCTATGCTCCTAGGTAACTTGATTATTTTCAGACAGAAAAGGTAAAATACATTATGACGTCTCGGTGTTGAAAATGACTGAAACAGAAGGACAGAGCTGAAATGAAAACAAAGGTAATTACCCCGTTTCATTATATTTTCTATCTCATGTTATATATTCATATTACCAGCTGGAACATATGAGCTAATGAAGATAATATAGATTGCTAGCTTAATTTTTTTTATTGACATCGTTATAAAAACCCTTTTCTTATAGCGCTGTTTTAGTCAGGTGCATTTGACTTTAAATACATTGCAAATGTTTTTTAATTATTCCAGCAAAAGATACTTTGTTTTTTTTTTCATCTTTTTTCCACCATTTTACACCATATGAAAGAAATATATGTACATATACAGCATATGAAGCAACATTTCATGGCCTGATCTTAAAACGATGCAAGAACAGCACACATTTTGCTAACAAAACAACTCCTCAATGCACATCACAAATTAGAAAGTACTTTATATCTGTTGATTTTACAAATTCTTAAAGTTATAAATTGCTGACCTCTGTGCAGTGTGCATAAACTACTTAAACAACTTAAAGGTTAAGACCTTTATGTTTTAACATAAATATTAACATAAAGGTTTTTACCTTTATGTTTAAAATCTAAACATAAAGGTTTATATCTGTTGCTTTTGTAACTTCCAGTACAAATACTGGAAGTTATAAAGTGCTGAGCTCTGTGCAGTGTGCATAAACAACTTAAAGGTTAAAACCTTTATGTCCCTGAGAGTAAATTTGATTTATACACGGTGCTCACACATGTACATATAACAAAATGTATTTCTGTTACAGTCAGTGCAGGTTTTAGTGCCACTTGACAAGACAGAGAGCACTAAAGCTTCATTATGAATCTATGATTTCTCGATTCATAAACCCACATACTTTGCGGTTCTCATGCATCAAAAGAACAAAAGCTTGGTCAGGGTTGGCCGTCTTATGAGGCTGACAGTGAAGTTGGACCAATCTCTTTAATGCATCAGCAAAGTGAAATGAAGGAAGCCAGATTTTTAGATAAAGTTTTACAGGGTTAAAAATTATCAGGCAACTTGATGTAGCAGTGTGTGTTACATCCGTTCACCTTCATGTGTAACTCTGCATAGAGCGGGTAGAGGTGTCCCGTAGGTAGTTAATATTGAACACAGCAGGTTATGAGACTGGCAAATGTTGAGATCCCAGAGGTCTATATGTGGCTGCGAGTGTGAGCATGTGTGTATTTATAATCGCTGACATACTGTGGTGCAACCCTTGTGGTATTTTTTAACACTTTTTGCTCAGTACCTTCCAGCATTTCCTCCTGTCCATATGGTGCTTTTCTGTTAACTGTTGATTGTTTGGCAGTGAGTTACTCTGGCATTATGTTGCTTGGAAAATGGATCATTGAATTAGAACAGCTGCTGTTTTCCTGCTAAGATGGGTTTGTAGTGATGCTTTTCAACTTTTCATCTCTGAGGACAAGGATGTGTATAACTCCTCAGAAAGGCTGAGTTACCTGAGATAAACAGATGCTGTGCTTAGCTTAAATTTTAATAGTTGAAAAAAATGTTTTAAGGTTGACTCCTAGGTAACCCAACAATTTTAAAACATTCCTGTTGCGTTTTTAAGATATTTTATTCAACAATATTTACAAACCACAGATCTAAACACAACTGAACAAACTAAATCTTGTTATCTTTGCCTCCAGCTTGGTCAGATTCTACGCAGTCCCTTCATGAAGTTTGTGGCTCACGCCGTCTCCTTCACCCTCTTCCTCGGCCTGCTGGTTGTCAATGCTTCAGACCGCTTTGAGGGTGTGAAGAACCTGCCCAACGAGACCATCACAGACCACCCCCGACAGGTTTTCAGGGTCAAAACCACACAGTTCTCGTGGACAGAGATGTTGATCATGAAGTGGGTGTTGGGTGAGTCGAATAATGCACAAATAATAATAATAATAATTTGACATTTAAATAAAAAACAAAAATGCTAGAATATTTCTGATTTTTTTTATACATTTATGGAGTACTACATGTATACGCTAGGTATATGCAAAGTAAGAAAGTGCAGATACCAAACAAAGGTTTGCTTCAGACATATCCTTTGTAAATGAGTGCAGGTTCTCTTCAGGGTCAGAAACGTTTTGCCCGACTTTCAGATATTGCATAATTAAAATTTCTTACAGCAACACACTAACCAAGTGGATAAAAGACAAGGTTATAGTTGTACAACCAATTATACTCTTTCATCTTACAAAGATCAAACAGAGGTTACTGCCAGCATGGATTCAGTCCCATTCTGACTTGCTGAAGCAGTATTCATCCTGAGTCTTAATGATGAGCCTGGAGGGAAAGTTTCAGGTTCACCCGAGATGTTGTGCTGAGGAAATATACAGAGAGCTGGAGAGAAGCAGAAATGAGGGAAAAGTTTGAAGTGGCTAAAAGAGAAAGATAAAAAAAAGAGTGCACAAGAATGAAGCGTGTGGCTCACCAAGAGACAGGCATGAGGAAACAAGAAAATAGAGGCGACTGACAAAGACAAACTCAAAGGATAAGTAGCCCATGGCGATATCTGTCAGACCTCAGCTGCTTCCCATCTGCTGATATTCTCCCTCCCGTTCATTCACACATAACAACATTATAAGTGTGGTTTGTCCATGTTGGTTCTCATATGGTCCTGCTTTTATTTGCTTATGTGTAATAGCATCATTCGTCCCTCTTACATGCTCATCTTTGGCAGCAGCTGTTTATACACCTGTGTGTTACCCCAAGTGTGTATTCATGTGTGCATTTGGTTTGTGGCTTAGTTGCTGCATAATTTCATTCGCAGCCATGCTTTTGTCATCCAGTAATTGTGAAAGAGATGGTGCTGATCAGGGCTTCCTTTTCACTAGGCAATTTTCCCCTTGTTTGGCTCCGTCTGGAGAGAGACATAATGGGTTCACAGCAAAGAATTTGGCTTTCAGACGTGTATGTCTGTTTGTATACACCTGAGAATCAAATAGCATCTCTTAAGTGGTTTTGTTTGAATAGAAAACCTTTCTTAGTAGTTTATTTAGATTTCTGACTCAGCTTATTTCTAATTTTGTGCTTGTTCATACATGTTCATCCCTAAATTGATAGATTTTCATACAGCTGCCATCAAAAGCCTTATCACCCTCATTTAATGAGATACTGATGTTTACTGCAACACATTTCTTCTTCTTTAGGTATGATTTGGTCAGAATGTAAAGAGATTTGGACCGATGGGCCCAGGGAGTACATCATGCACCTTTGGAACGTTCTGGACTTTGGCATGTTGTCCATCTTTGTGGCGTCCTTCACGGCACGTCTCATGGCGTTCCTGAAGGCATCTAAAGCCCAGCAGTATGTAGACATGCATGTGCCAGATGAAGACCTCAGCAATGCCTCACTGCCTGATGAAGTGGCCTATTTCACCTACGGTAAGCAGTTGATACACTACGGAAAAGAAATGGCAATAATATAAGAAATGTTTGTTTCAAACGTTTGCTGAACTTTGCTTTGGCAAAAGCTGAGTTCCCCGTTTGTGAAAACTGTACTCTACTCTCATGATGTTTAGCTGTCCTTTTCACACAAATGGATTATCTGACAGTGTTTTAAAATTGAAAATCTTTTCTGGGTTGGTTATTTACTGTGCTACATGCATTACTAATAAGAAGCTTCAAATCAGATATGTAAATGTCACAAATGCAGA
This sequence comes from Girardinus metallicus, assembly GCA_903067095.1. NCBI lineage: Eukaryota > Metazoa > Chordata > Actinopteri > Cyprinodontiformes > Poeciliidae > Girardinus > Girardinus metallicus. The sequence continues at coordinate 65,598 of CAEGAE010000199.1, forward strand.
AATATCTCAGCTTTTGACCTGAAACATTTGCACCTGGTATTACCATGCATATCTATGGCTCAGATTGCTTGTAGACAGCTTTCTGCAGACTTCTGGCCTATTGTTAAGGTATTTTTTCTTAAAAAAAAAATAGGTCCCGAGTTTAAGTAAAAGAGGATCTAGCAAAGTAAATAAACTCCTTTCACAGTGAAAAGCAATGCAAATGTTGCTACAGTTACAGGAAATTATCTTATCAGAGAGATTTTATCATAGCAGTTGATTGAATGTACATGAAGCATTTTAAAGATATTGGCAATTTAGCTTATGGCCTCTCAAGAACTGCCTGTTCTAAATGATATTGCTACATCTTCATTATGCCTTGCCATTCTCAATATATACGACGAAGGAACTAGGCATTGAAGTTCCTTCATCCCTGAATTGTTCCTAGAGGTAATCACTTTGCCTTACAATGTTGGAGATGATACAGTGACTCAGATTGTCCTTTCTCTCCACCAGGCTTTAAGCACAGACCAGGACTTCTGGCTGATCACTGTAAATAGGCAGAGTGGAGCAACAGCAGCATAATGAGCACACCTTAGCTGCAACATTTACTTTTGTGTAAAAATCTGGCACATAGTTGATCACGTTTGATTTTTGTATTGTGGTCATACGCAGATCCAAATGATGGTGACGAGTTATACAATCTACTTTTGAGATTCTGCTAGATGTGTATTAGACGAGATTTATAATTGCACTTGTGCAAAGCAAAATGATATGGATGTGCTTATTAATTGATATGCAGAGCATGACGTGCCAGGTGTGGCCTGCTTGTGATTCCATCAAAGTGATCGCATTCAAAGCTGAATATTATTCTATAATGTGAACAGTGATCAGAAAGTATGATATTTAGTGTTTTTTAAATTTATGACAACAAGCAAATATCTGTGTGAACATTTATCTAGTAATTAATTCATTTATGGTCCCTAACATATTGATGTAGCAAAAGGACTGCAGGCTGCAGGTAATGTGCTTATCTACACTTGAAAAGAAACTTCACTAGTGCTTCCCCCTGCTGGCCGGACTTTGTCACGACAAAAGACTCAGCAGATGGAGGCGACTGTTCTAAATAGATACTAACAGACACAACAAAACTATAAATTTATTATATTCAGCATTTTTAAGTTGAAGATTAACATTTCTATTCAACACACTTCCCTTTAACTCTCATCTTATCTCCATTGCCTTCTGTCTTGCTGCTCTCCTTCTGTAGAATTTAAAAGATTTACTTTTACATTTCTGTTTAATCAGTTCTTTTTTTTCTCTCTCTCCTTTAGTTTGCTTTTTAACAACGTTTCCAAGGATTCACTGTCATTTACTCCCTTTTACTGAATATTTTTCTGTTCTGCAATCAGGAACATTTGTAAAAGCAATCAATATGCACATGAGGACAATGGTAAAATGTACAGCATGCTTGATTCAATTTTAACCTTTCATCATTTTTGCAGCTAGCAGTCCTAAAGGACACAGAGCCATAGCGTATGTGTATCAATTCAAGAATCAGTAACAAGTGGATAAATTGATGGAAAAAACAATACTAGCAAATTAAAAATACTTTACAAATACCCTACAGTCACTCCTTGTTGCTTTTCATTGTGTTTTCAAGAAACATGTATGTCTTGTGATCTTTTGAAGTGATTATAATTAACTTTTTTTTTCTGCTTTTTGTGGTAATTTCTAACGCTTCACTCTTCTTGCCCAGATCATTTTCGGGACACTTCTTTTTCCTCATTTTTTTTGTTTATTTGCCCACCTGATTTGACCTACAAAATATTCAAGCTGAAAAAAGTTTACATAATTTTATATAACATTTTTTATATAAATAATTTTGTTAATATATCTTTTGCTGTTTTTTATTTTATTTATTTGGGTGCCTACCCTTATCTTAGGTATGTTTATGTACAAGAGCTTTAGTTGATCTGAGTTGAAAACTAGTTTAGTATCATGTCTTGACATTACATTTTAATTTTATTTATGTGTCATAGTTTTCTTTTTATCCCTGACAGTTCTTCCTCTATTATTAACTTTTCTACCTTCCTAATTTTTAAGTGCACTACTGAATATAGTCATGGTCAAGAAGAAGGAGCAAAAAATAAGTACAAAAAGTTCACGAAACAATAGAAAACTACTCAAAAACAAGGTTTTATTCTTGAAGAAATATCTAAAGATACTAAAGGTCAGTTTAAAATCCTTGAAGTTTTTTTACACAAAGAAATTTCTGCCTTTCTTCTTCAGCAAGGAACAAGTGGCGCCCCTCTGACCCTCAGATCATCTCGGAGGGTTTGTACGCCATTGCCGTGGTGTTGAGCTTCTCACGTATCGCCTACATCTTGCCAGCCAACGAGAGCTTTGGCCCGCTGCAGATCTCTTTGGGACGGACGGTCAAAGACATCTTCAAGTTCATGGTCATCTTCATCATGGTGTTTGTGGCCTTCATGATTGGGATGTTCAACCTCTACTCATACTACCTTGGGGCCAAATACAATCCAGCTTTCACCACGTGAGTTAAGCCTGGCAGTGAGTCTAGTTTGACATGTTTGAGATTTAATTGCCTTTATTGTTACTGTACTTTGAAAAAAATGGACTTCTTCCGTTTTTTGGAGTTTTTCACACTTAATCGTGTCGGGTCATTACATTTTTAAATTATGACTTCCTGTCACTGATGATTAGAGAATGTCCAACCAAGAAAGATTTGTAATTTTTTAAATGCTTTTTAACATCGTTGTGTTCCAGAGGTATTCAATTTGTGCTCAATCTGTGTTATTGCTGCACAAGGTAAAAAATAAATTGAAATCTTATCAGAATAAAAAAAATCAAAGACGTAAGAAATTTCCAAGTGAACTAGAAACTTAAAAAGGTTAATATCACTTTACATCTACCAATATTTGAACATGTAATGGTATGAAACAGAGCTGTTTGAGGTGTGTTTTTGGTTTAAACACCTTGGTCCTCCATCATCAATGTATTTGGTATTTGGTTTGGCATCTTTGGACCCTATTGATTATTACAATCATATCTTACGTTCTGCACAATGTCACTTTCTTTCAGCAGATCTATGATGTGTTTTAAACAATTTGTGGGGAAGTTGAAGTGAGGCAGGTTGTTTGTTTGAGAATTTTAAATTGCAAATAAGCTTTCAGCAACACTCATAGCGAACTGTAAAAGCATTAATCTGCTTAAGTGTCTGTTCCTCCTATGATTATTGTCTGCCATTTCAGACTGTTAAAGTGTTTACTCTTTAAAGGCAGCAAAGCATAAAGCCATTTATGTTTGCATTTTTCATCTACAGTGGCAACATTTATGGGGGAGAGAGTTTTCCGATAGAAAAGATGTTCTGCAAAAAATTTAACTTTTACAAAAATCAGCTATTCCAACATCTCCTATAACATCAATTATTCTACCTCTTACCTCTGCATAACTTTTTGTGTTTCCCAAATATGCGACATTGTCGATGTCAAATATTTGTTTTAAGATATGTTTTAAGAAAGTTCTCCTGCTAACGTAATGTTTCTGATTATTATCACTCAGATTTGACAGAAAATACCCTTTATATTTTTCCCTGCTACATATCATGCTTTATTTTCTCCAAGGAAGGGGAGATTCACCCAGACAAATTTATTTTTTGTCTGGGTGGCACTTCTAATGAAAATTTGCATAAAGCGTTAAAATAAACATGTATCTTACCACAGTTGCAGAGCTTTGAACTATAAAATAAAAAAAATAGAAATATTTTCTATTATAATCTTTTTTTGATGCTATATTCACTCTGGATACAAATTTGTTCTTATTTGTATGGCTATGTTCACTTTGCAGATATCATCTAGTTATGCAAAAAGTGAATCTTCCTAATGAATGGGAAATGTCATATTATTGTGCTACTATAATGTTTCATACCTAATTTCAACTTATCGCCTTTTTACTTTCCCTTTTTCTTTGTCAGCTAGATCAGCAAAAAAGGGTGTGTAACCTGTGTTTTTTAGTTGAGTTGCTGATTTCTTTAACTTTTTTATCCGATTCATATAAAACATTTATTCTCAACCTGGCTTTGCATGTTCACTAATACTTTTTACTGTATGTACTACTTCAAGCTACTACTTGTCCTATTGTAAACACTTGTTGTTAGATCCTTTGTTTAAATTGTCAGCTGTGCTGAGTGGGTGCATGTACAGTATCTCGCCTGCCGAGTCTCGGCACCGAGTGGCATTATATTCTGTTTGGCTACCCACATGGAGCCAAATCTCCAGACAATGTGACGAGCAGACAGAAGAGTAGAGAGTTAACTGACAGCAGCACACACAGACAGGCAGAAACAAGGTCTAATGGAGTTGGAATTGAGTGTCAAAGAGATCGTGGCCACAGACCGACCATCTGACATTAATGAAGACTTCTCACAAAGCAAAGAACAAGTATAGCACAGATGTGCAGCTTTAGACAGAAAGAAGTGTAGAATCCAGTCTCTTCTTTGTTTTAGAGTTTCTTCCTCAAAGAAGGTTGTGAATTTTGCTCAAATAAGACCGTGTTAATGCATTACTGACCTTTGTGAGTGTCTATATTTCTCTTTTGTAATAAGATTGATGATATTCAATGAATTGCTCGGTCTACCTCTACACAATGTAGATTTTCACTTTCGTAGAAATTGATATTGTCTGTTTTACCACCAGGGGTCAGTCTGGTATTAAATCTTATCCAGTCGGCATGTCAGAACAAAATATCTGGAGGCAGGCATGCAGAGAAAGATATATAATGTTTTATATGTATATCTGTATATGTAAGACAATATATACATTTTTGTGTTGTACATCTAACTGGAAGGTTTCAGAGGGGCTTTTTGATTGTTTTTAGCCTAATATTCACTAATTAGAAGAGGTAGTATATCAGCTGAGTGTTAATAACAGTAGTGTAACAGTGTCAAATCTGTCCCTTTTGTCCTTCATTTTCTTGCAAAGAACCATGTCCCAGTCTCTTGTTTTGTAAGGGCGTGTGCATGTGTGTGTGACGTCAGATGTCTGAAAGGGCACGTTTGATGGAGGGATGAAGAACAGCCCAGTCTGATAGCTCTCATTCATAGAAGGGGGCGCCAGGTATAGGAGGTAATGATACCCCAGGAGGGACAACTCAGGTTGGATGTTGCAGTGAAGGAGGTGATGTGGAAGAAGGGAAGATTAGCATAATAAAGTGAGGCCTACACACAGATTTCACTCAAATACGCTCACACTAATAAAAACTCACACATGAACGCACAGCTTGATAGCGCTTAATGAAGACTGAACCACCCTAACTGGGAAAAGCTTGAAGACACTTCCAATCACAGAATTCAAAATGTACAGATAAGATGCTGTTATCTGTATCTTATTATGCTGTTGAGAGCCCATACACTTTAGTCGGTACATACTTGTTCTTACTGTTCTTCAGAGTCTGTGTTGCTGAAACAGCTGCATATGTGCAACAAATCTTCTGATGTTTACTGACAAAGAAATTGATTTAGACAGAGCTTTTACACTCTGGTCAGCTGTGCATGACTATATGACACACAAAGATGGACAAAACAGAAGATGTGACAATATGAAAAAATTGATAATACTCTCTTTAAATTAAACAGAAGAAATATGAGAATAAATACAGAAATGCTTCTGGGTGCAAAAAAATAAGGCGACAAAGTTAATTAGGAAAAGGAGGAGAAAGATGGAGGGGATGACAGACGAGAGGAGAACCACAGGGAGCAATGCAGAGGTGGATTTTTTTGGATTGGCTCTTTGTTCAGGCAAAATGCAGGAGACCTGCCAGAATATGTAGACAATGGAAGAAGAACAGCAAAGAGAGGATGAGAGAAGGTCATGCAGACTGAGCAACAGCCATACATCCTCACAGGATTAGCACAGATTTAAGCGTAAGCATTTGGAAAGGTGGGAAGAAATCAGGACGTGAGCTCTGAGTTTGTTTATTGTCAGCAGGCTCTCAGTGTTAATTTTATTCTATAACATCCTATGTGACACAAGCTGCTATTTGAATTTTGCCTTAAATATTTCACGAGTTCCATTTTAGTGAAACACTTTTAAAAACACAAAGTAGACATTGATTAAACAGACAAGTTTTAATGCATGGCGATTGTTGAGATTTTTGTTCTCTAACCTAAACATTATAAGACTAAAGCAACTTAGTCTTATAATGTTTAGCACTTACTTGACAGACTATTGTGATAGACCACATAAATAAGTTATGCTTTTAGCTTTTCCTTTGTAGATCTGCTATACTTTTTGGGTTATTCTTCTACTTGAAGGTGAACTTCCATCGCAGTCTCAGATCTTTAGAAGAAAAGCAAGGTGCTGTCAGTTTTATGATAGGGAGCTGTGGGTTCAGGATGAAGTGCAATCTTAGATTTCTGCGTCACATACCATCTTGCATTTAGGTAAAAAAAAGCTGAGTTTTGGTGTCACAGTACCAGCCTTATTATGTTATCTCCTTTACATAAGGGTACTTCTTTCAGCTATGGGTTACTTCTTTTTGCTTATGTATGGCCAGATTTGAGGAATCTTCAACTAATAGTTGTACTCTGAGCTTTAGATCAGAGTACAACTTCTCTAGTTTTAATGACCTACTTGGTTCCTTTTATGATTCATGATTCAACAGTATTTTCACCTGACCTTGTGCAGAGTAGCTAAGGTTTTATGGTGTTTGTTTACTTCGGTTCTCCTGCAAATGTCAGATAAATTTATAGAAAAGCTGTATTTTTATTGGAATTTTTACAACCAGGGGGAAGATACAGCATTTACTAGATAAGTTACTTCCAAGGAATATGGTTGTACTAAATTTTATGTAGGATTAACGGAATAAATGGGATTAAACACAACTGCACAACACTCCTGAACATTTTTAATATAATAAATATCTATGAAAACCTTGAAACCTTGTCCTTCCACTTGACAATTGTTTTCTTCTCTTTGTTTAACTATCGCTTTAATTTCCATTAAAATACATGAAAGTTTGAGATCGTTGCATGGCAAGTGCTATTGCAAAGCACCATGTACAAAATTCTAATTATCTAAATAATAATCCCACCAAATGTGAATGGCAATGTGTCTGTTGGAAAAAAACTTTTCTCAGTAAATTCCTATCTTGGAGTTTTTCAAGTAGACAATGTATTCTGCAAGCCTAACATTTTGATTCTTACTTTGACGTCAGCTGTTGCCCTTGAAAACATTGGTTCCATCTCAATGAAGCACAGAATGAAAACAGGTGCCACACCGCTCCATACACATGAGGTACATAAACCTCTGTGTTTTTTGTTGTGACTTTGTCTAGATGCTTTGTTATTATTTATGAAAGGGAGGACAGAACTGTCAAGCTGATGGACTGCTAAAGAAAATAAAATTAAAAAAATAGTATCTAACTGAATTTACTTAGAACAACGTCGACAGACGTAGACAGATTTCTTCTATTTTTTTAAAGAAGGATAAGTACAGTTTGACATTACAAAGCAATGTCTTCACAACCCAAGTGTAATTTGGACTTTTTTGAAAAAATTAATTAAAAAAAGGTTATTCTTAGGAATATGGTTTTATTATTTTTGGATGGATGGATTTTTTTTTTTTTTTGCCATCAATCCACTTCTCTTTATATGCCTTAAAATCAAAGTTTAGTTTCCTCATGATGAGGAATACCATACCAACTAACAAAGAAATCCTGACTAACTTACGCTCAAAAGCAAACCAATGTTTGAGATTACATATTTGATGTCTGTGATGATTCTAGTCGACAGTAGGGTCTGCCTCTCCTCTTGTCATTTCTCCTCCCTCTTCATTATGTATCTGTTAGTCTCTTATCTGTCTCTCTGTCTGTGTGTGTGCTCGCCCATGTGGCTTCCTGGTCCCTGATAGCTTACCTGGTGCAGCTGTTGTTCATCTCCTCATTACTGCTCTGTTTATCCTCTGTGGGCTTTTTTCACTTTTCACCATAACGTTAGGCACGCCACTGGGAGCTGAAGTCTGCTTCCAGTACTCTTCCAGTACACCCCACTGCCAATTAGCCACCATCTCTTCAACTGCTCTTTCAGTCTTTCCGGAAGTAGTCAATATTCTCTATTTTATGTTTGAGTCGAATCTTTTTAATATCCTCAAGGTAAAATGATCTCTGAATGACCTAGAAGAAGCAGTAGCAAAGCTCTGCCATGAAACAGTGGATCAAATGATTCAAGTCACCCCTCCTTTCTTTTCTTTTTCTGCCTTTGTAATGTTTTACAAAATGATATTAATCATTTAAATTATTCTACCACAATTCATCTGAACAAGGGAGCCTCTGAATTCAAATTCAGTCATCTGAACTTGGTCACTTTTAATCTGCTCCCACTGCTAAATGCTCTTGACTGTCATTGACCCTTTAAAACTTTATTATATTCAGTCATTTCAGATAAATTTGCTTCATTGTTAAATGTTACCTTAAATTACCTCCGATACGGTGTTATTTATTGGTAAAAGCTCATCATCCTATAAAAGCAAGTTGGAGCTTTAGTTTGAGTCCTCGCTGTATGTTGTCTGTCACTGTCAGAGAAAATCCTGTTATTGCAGAAAAGCCCAGACATCCAGCTGACCTCTCTGCTAGGTGTATCTTGACCTAGATGACATTTTCTGCACCACTCTACACCCACAAGCCATTTTTACTGTATTTATCCAGCAGGCAAACAAGTCATGAAAGAGTACATTATTGGATTTTTAGCAGCAGGCAAAGCCTTATAGGCCTCTTGTCCTCTGTGGTACTACTTTCCTCTCTATTGCCTAGTAAAGCAAGACATCTCCGTCCCTATATTGATCCAAACTAAATACTAATTTCCCATCTATAATTATTTAGTCCAACATTCAATAGTAGCCTTAACTCATCTCTCTACCTATAAACTGCCTTTGTGTGAATGATAAAGTTTAAAAAGCTGTGCTATCAGTAACTGGAACAGAGAGGTTACAGATAGATTACATTTTGAGGTTCAAGCTGGTTCATGACAAACTGGAAAACTGTTCACAAATGAATGGCTGACATTGAATTGAGGGAATAAACTCTTCATTGTGTTTGAATCAGTCATAAAAAAAACTTTTGTGTTTATTTAGCTAAAAGACCCTTTAGGCCCTGTGGGCTGCCTGTCAGGCCTTGGTCTCTCATTGAACAGGGCTGAAAAAGCTTTAGAAACCTTCATTTGTAAACATGGAGCTGCCTCACAGTGTGAAAGTTTACTTTTACTTTTAAGAATAAAAGTAAGAAGCAACTGATCTGAGTCTGTCAATTCAGATCAGTTGCTTCTGAGTTTTTACCTTTACTCCTTCCACCCAACCAGGCCATTGATATAATTTACTGGCGGCAGGGCTACCAGTACTTTGTAGCTTAAACTCAATCCCCTCTGAATACTTTACAACTTTCTAATATGCGCGTTTCAACGTCATCATCTTGGGAAACAATGTGGTCACCATCCTGTCATGTATAAAGATTTATCTCTTAACTTTGTCACTATTTAAGTCTCTGGTTGTTATATTACCTGCCACTGTTTCTGTGTGTTCAAGCTCTGGTGGCTTCCTGGTACCTGACGCAGCTGTTGTTTGTTTCCTCATTACATACATGACATTGTACCTAATAACAGAGACAAAAACTGCCTGGCCCAGGGATGCAAATACAAGAACTAAATGTGTTATTAGACAAAATAAATGAGAATGATTGTAATTTTTTTTCCCCAAAAGGCTTAGTGGAATATTTTTAGTTCACGTAATGATTTAAGGGGTGCACCGAAACAGATTAATGGGTTGATGAGTTAGGCAGGGCCCAAAGCCAGAGTTTCAGTGTAACAACAGTGGCTTTTGTTAATCTAATTAGATCTGATTGTAATTTTAGCTACACGCCCATTCAGCACTGAGTAGTCTCAAATCAAATGAAGTGGAAAAAAACTGACTGATTTCACAAGAAAATTTCCATGAGTGATTTATGTTCTCAACAAAGAAGTAATATTACCAACCCAAACTTCATACAAGTAAAGTCATTGCAGTTTTTAGAAACAGATTTTAGAAAAAAGAAGTAGTTCAACTTTGGCTTAAGGTGATTATAACACATTTTCCCAAAGTGTTTTTGGAGATTAAAGCAAATTAGCAAAAGGCTACAAAAGAAGTCAGTGCAAATCAGTCAACAAATAGCTATGGGTGAAACGTTGGAATGGGACAGGGAATGATTGTAATGATTTGCAATGTCATAATTAACAAAAATAATATTTTCGGTTCTTTTTAAAGAATAATTGCTGCCTGAACAGAAAAAATTATGTATATTTTGCTTAGGGAAGCAGACAGCCTGGTCGTCCATTCTTTTCCCTGTTATTTTTTCTAGATGTGTTTATTTTGCACATTTCACATTTTAATTCTGTGACGTACTTCAACATCTTGTCCTACACCATATCTCATGAGCGCCATTTCAACTACATATCCTCGGAAACACAAAACAGAAAATATCTAAGCTAGCATTAGTCTTTAAAATTGCTCCACATCTTGTGAGAAAACAGAACAGGGCAGCTAGAGCCAGAAACCAGTCAGGCACAAAAAAAGGAACCTTAAGACATGCTTGATTCTGTAATTGCTCCTCTTTTGGCATTAAATCCTATTCTCTGCTAAATATGGTTCCTCTTACATCTTGCCTGAAGACTCACCACAACATCCTCCCTTTGCTTTTCCTCTCTTTTAGCCTCATTTTGTATTTCCGCTGTCTATCACACATGCACATGCATGCACAAGTGCGTATAAGAGGCAAACACATCAGCTTATGTTGTTCTTCGCTCTTGGTTGATTGGCTCACTATCAGACATACACACAGATGCACATCTCTTGGGAGCCAAATTTATTTGTTGATTAAATTGAGAAGTGGATATGACCCCACCCATTTGGTTACCATGGTGACAACTCTCTCTCTCTCTTTTTTTTTTTTTTTTTTTTTCCCACAACTCAATTTAATATTTTGTCTATATTTGCCTGTGTGACTACTTGTTTGCCTTTAGAGGTGTACAAGAGCGGTGAATTAAATGTCTTGCTGATTACAGAAGTGCAGTAAGATAATGAGCAGTGTGCCAGCTGCAGCCAGTCACTGAGGGTGTGTTTACATTTGCTCTATTATACTAAACCCATAAAAAAGATTTTCTGTGGATTACACAAAAATTAGAAAATAAATTAAAAGAAGAGAACGAGACAGAAATAGGTAAAAGCTGTTTGGTGAAAACGATGGAGAGAGTGATATGCTGGGAGAGAAATGGGGAGAATGCTGTAAAAGCAGTGAAAATATAATGGGAAATTGGGAGCGGGACCTGGCCCCAAAGAGAGGCAGAGAGGAGCTGGAAACATAAAGCATGGAGAAAGAAAATAAGGGCTTGTCTCTGAGGCGATGAGGTTGATTTGGGCCCATTGGTGATTAGGTTTGGTCTTCTCCCGCAAAGCTGGGGTGAGTCACCAGTCTCCCACTCACAGACGCACGCCATGCTGCACGTGGCATGATTTTGGTAGAAAGAGAATGAGAAGCAGCATCAGTTTTTTTTTTTTTGCTGTTAGTGTCCTGCAGGGCTGAGTGTAAGGGTTTGTATTATTCACACCCTGGGACAGAAATCTGGGAGGCTGAATTCTTTGGAGGGACAAAAATCAACTCTCCAAAAGCAAATATGGGGGGTGGTCGTTGTTTTGGTTTAGGTCAGACCTCAAGGAAAATGATTTAAAATGGTCAGATTTCACATTCGTGACTGTGCCTCTGTTTATGTGTGAAGCCTTCATGCCTTATGCAGGCTTTTGTTAGCTGGCAGCTGTGAAAACAAACAACAGACCATCTATTACGGCTTCAAGAAGACTCCTATAAAATATAGACACATGCAGTTTTAAAATGAATGAATCAGAATCTTAGCTTGTCAGAAACATTAATCCTCCATAATCTGAGGGATCAAGTATATCATCCGTCTCTTCTTGTAAAGTACTCTCATAAATGGCTGACATTGGACAAATTTGAATTTATAAGGGCTGTTGATCTCCAGGGATACATTTTAGATTTCCCATAATTGGACTTCCTCCCTGAGAGGCACCTCGCATAGATTTCAGTAAATTAAATAACCTGAAAACAAGATAAGCAAAACAAATGATGATACTCAGCAACGCTCCCTGCTCATGCGTCAATATATGCCAGAACGAAAGCAGAAGCTCTTTCCTCAGTTTATACCTGCATCCATATTCTATCTGCAATGTCTCAGGTAGGTGCAGAGAGATGTGATGTGTGGAGACTTTCCCAGTTGTACTGAGATTCAGACACATTTTATTTTGTTAGATTTCCCTCCTAGGAGTTACAGTTACGAACTATTAGTACAGACGTTAAATTTCAGAAAAAGCATCTATTCAAATCCAATTAGTAAAATGCTGCATGGTTTACAGCTCTTCAAATTGAAAAAAAAAATATCTCCTTAATCAGTTGCTGGCTTTGTCGTCATTATCTTTTGATCACTCAAACAAGACAAATGGTTGCATTTGATTAAAGAACGGGAAACTTCTAAGATGTTGCTGTGAGCTACTTAGTTTAAGTTGCCTTTAAAGCAGAGGAGGGAGGATATATTCCGCTAAAAAACATAGCCATCTCCAGAAAAAGTGAAACAATAAAAAGGCACAATTCTGAAATTCATTTATTTGAAAATATTAAACTAAGATCGAAAAAAACTCTAAATTTAAAAAATATATGAGAAAATTATGAACGTCACAGGGTCAGGAGAAAGTCATATTATTGTCTGACATCACATCTGAGAATATTTATTCCTGTCAAAAATAAAGTACAAGTGCTGAAATATTGCCTATAAGCATAACATTCTCTGTAATCTATTTTTAAATATTTTATGACATATAATTTTTTTGTTAAACAGTTTTAATTCATAACCACCTTGTAGCTTATGGCCCAATTCATCCGTCCATACATTTTCTATCGCAGCTTATTTGAAGGTCATGGGAATGCAGGGGTTCTTTGTTCAGCAGTCCACACAGTCACACAAACCAATTAAAATATAATACATTAAAATTTAGTCAGTCACAAAAACCATTAGGTGAAAAAGTTTTTCATCCAAGACTCGAACCAGTTGTGTCAGGTCATCGACTCATCGACCCTTCAAAGAATCATTTTATGAAGTACTGAACAGCTAACAACCAAGTTTTTTAAAAGGCCTTTGTGGATTTAATCTTAGCTGAAGCCTTTCTATGTTTTGTTTGCATGTTTCTCCATGTTTGGGTATTCTTCATGTACTCCAGTTTTTTCCAACACTTCAGAAACACACACGTAAAGTTGATTAGACATTCTTCACTGATTTTCAAGCATCACAGTGGAAACTACATGTGAAAGAATGGTCAAGCTAACCGTCCTCTCTTGACAAACATCTCTATTTGTCATTTGCACATTTTGCATGGGTTGCTGTAAATATGAAGGTGTCTGTGATATATCATGGAAGTCCTGCTGTGGTATTGCCCAGTATACCCCAACCACCTGGTCTGACGGATCATTCCTCTCTGTTTATGTGTTACTACACCTATAACAAAAACATGTTGTAGGTGTAGTAAGACCTGCCTTAACACCATAAAACAGTACTTTGTTTTTCATTAGCTGTCATTTATTGCAAAAGATCAGAATATCTTAACTATCACAAAATGTAAATCTATATAAAGTGAAAACTCCAGTTTGTGTCCACATTTATTAAACGATAACACCCTCTGAGCCACTCTGCCAATGCATGAATGTCGCATTTTTGCAAGGCTCTTCTTATCAAACTAACAATCTGCCCCAGCAGATGAGCAATGACTATTTATAGACTTGCCTTTTGGTGAGTGTGGAATTTTAATTGTGTTTGTTCCTGCAAATGTCTGCTTAACAACACTTTAACATTGGCTGAAACAAAGTTGTCTATAATTATCTCCTCTTACATTTTAGGAAAACTCCTCTATATCAGGCAAGAATTTCACGGGTTGGGAAGTAGGACCTTGAGACTGATTTTTAAAAAATCATTAGATTATACAGATAAATGGGATATAACATAATCAAGGGCAGAAAAGTGTCTCACTTTTTGGGGTTGATTCAAAAGTCAAAATTTTGTTTTATCTTGTAAGAGAGTCTCAGTCACTGGTCTTCACAGCGTGCCCTCCAAAATCACCTTCTTTAGCTCCTCTGATTGCACCAAAGCCTTTTGGATTTCATTATTTTAATAGTGCTGGAGGGGAAATACTGATGGAAACAGCCTTCCTCCCTAGTCGCTGCCAGTAAGCCATTTAAAATCCAACACGGTGGTTTGTGAAAGTTCTCTGTCATTGGACACCTTCACAGTACATGAGATTTAATTAGATGATTGTACTGCAATCTGATGTGGAGATGGCAACTGTTTAATCCCTTATTAAGTTGTGTTTTTATGAATATTGCATAAAACCAATAAATGTTTGGGTAATCTCTTTGTAGGAGTTCTTCCTTTTTAACTGCACTAATCTGGTGCAAACCAAAACCTTCATGGCTTTTGTTTCTTTTAAAAAGAGTTTACAATTAATCATTGTATGAACTGCAAAATTGTATTTGTTCCCTGCAAGCTAGAATACCATAACTACATAAATTTCTACAGAAGGAAGACTACTAGAGAGGTCTTCTCTTTCTGCTTTTGCAATAAGTTTCCACTGTGTTTTATGCTGAAGGTGTAGTTCTTGATCTAAGAATCACTACTGGTGGGGCATTCCTACCAGTGGTCAAAGTCTTTAAAGTACCAGTCATTCACTGAGATTTACTTGACTCAGTCTGTACTGAAGTACATTGTAGATGTTCTGTGTCAGCTAAATATTCCAAGAAAATAACAAGCAATAGTTTAAAGAAGAGACTGGCTAGAAGTGCTTTCACAGATAAATGTTAGCATTGAAGATTTATCTGGCAATAACGAATTAGTCCCTTGTTGGACATGCTCACCTTTTCACAGTATGGGGTTTTAATTTTTAATCACATCGATACATGTTTTTTATTCAATGATTAATTAATTAGTTTTTCATTAACAAATAAAAAACTTAAAAATGTGGTGTTCCTCTTGTTTGTTTTGCTTTAAACGTAGCTTCTGTTAAGCTTGTCGTAGCTTTTTGCCACTCTTCCATTAAGATGTGGACTGCATTTCCTGTACTTTTACCACCTGAGTAGTGGTGCTTAGCAGCTCCTCCAGAGAATCTGTTTTCAGGTGGGCGTCCATGTCTTAGTAATCTCGTGCCACACTATTTTTAGGTAAGTGTCCTCTGAGATCTTCAAAGCTGGGGGAGTTGTAATCTAACCTTTTCACCACTACACCCTGTAACTGATTTGTTTTTTATTCTTCATCCTCTTTGTTCACTAATGTTCTCAAGGATTCAGGTACACAAAGGTGGACTCTGTTCACTACTCAAGCATCTCCTGAAGGCAATTGGTTGCTCTGAATTTAGGGGTGTTGAACACAAAAACGGGCCATATATTTTCAGTTTTTTCTTTAGTTGTAAATAAGTTTGAAAACCATGTATTACTTTCTTCGGCTTTAAAATGATGTGTTGCATTTTGTTGGTAAAATTAAAACAGAATATTTCTATGTTGTGACATAGAAAAGTTAATTTATCATGAAAAGGCTTGTGAGGCACATTAAAATCTCCCACATCATTAGTTGTAATTTTAGTTAAGTGGTCTGCTGATGTCATACATCATTTGCTTCAGCTTAACTGTGCTAGCTAAAAATGACCACTCCACACTCTCTCCAATAGCAAAAAGATAATATTTCAGATTTGTTCTGCCACTCAGTGAAAATCAGACTCCAGGTAATGAGTCAACTTTTATTTAACATTTATTTCTGTTACATATGTCACTTCTCTTCTGCAGTCACTCTTTAACGCTTTGTTGATGTACACGTATAACCCCTACATGCCATCCGTGTTGCAGCCATTACAACTAATGTGCCACTGACATGACAGAGCAGTCATTACGACTAAAGCACAGCCATGGCCTCAATTACAGCAATGGCATCTCATGGAAATAGCCATAATCACGGTTATAGTCCGTCTCCAACAGCAACAGCAGCAGTCTGCGAAAAACTGGCAATTTGAGGGGAGTGCAATGGCACAAAGAAAATATTCCTCTATAAACCCTCCTTGCATCCAACCCAATTTTTTTATTGCTCAGCAGAAGCCTCTGCGCACAGAGGTTAGAGTGAAAATGAAAAGTCGTTTCTTTTGAAGACATAAAGCATGGTTATTATTTCAAAGCTTTCTATGCACAGTCATTAATTATGGTTTTTCAGCAAACTCATGAGATTCACAAAGAACAATGATGGCATGCCAATGTTTAGAGAACATTATAGAAATTAATTTCTGCTTATAAATACTTTGCCCAAAATCACAATGTTTTGGAAGATATGTGGTTCAATAGGAGAGCATATTCCTAAATTTTCTGCAGATGAGTAACAAAGTTACTCTAGCTGCATAGAAGAATAAAGGATTTATTTTCCCATCTTCTTCTATGGTATAAGAGGTGAAGCACCCAGAGGATTTTCTGTTTTTAAGAGTGAGAAAGAGAAACGTGGGGGAAGTTGACGATTGTGTATGTTCCTGTCTGACAGACTCCTTTCATGCATGTGAGATGATGGTTTTTCCTCTGTGCCAACACCTAGCCTTTTTTTGTGTGCCAGTGGATGAAGTTTTTTTGGAAGACGCTCGCAGTTCCACAACCTACACATCTTTTCTTTCCACAGAAAGAAAAGATGTCCAAGCCCTCCAGCAGTTCAACCTGCCTGCTCGTTCCTCCCACTGTCATGATCCCTCTGTCACCTCAAGCCCCATGCTTGCCTCTCATGGAATATTTCACGACACAGATGTACATGAAACTGGTGCTCACAGGTCATGCAGCCTTTTGTTGTTGTGCCTTGTTGCTAGTTTTTGTCTTTTCAACCTTCAGGCTCAGAAACACAACTGGACATTTAACTGTGGAACTCAGAAACTTTAGATATGTACTTTTATTTATTCAACCCTGATTTATCACACTTGAATAACAGAGGAAAAGCCAAATAGAGGTTAAGAACTGCCTGTATTTCATCTACAGGGATAGAAAATTCAGTCAAAATTCATTCAACTGAAAAAAGTAATTTTGACAAACATGATTTTTTGAAAATAGGACACAAACTGGGTTAGTTGCAATCTCTTTATATACATTTTTCTTGACTATGAATGTTATGTTTTCAGTTTTTAGTTGTGGATTTGACCTGTTCTTTTTCAGGGAGGGACGATGATCTAACATACATCTTTAATGACTGAAACAAAAACAAGTTTATTCATACATTTGAATTCATGTCTGTATACTGACCTGGTTTTCAGCATAGTCCACAAATTTTCACTATAGTTTAGATCATGTTTGGTGAAAGTCTTTTTAAAATTTTCAAATATCTAGCTGTTGAATTTATATGAAGGTAAAAATGTACAGGATGGACTGCTTCTTCATTAATCTATCCACTTTGTAAAACATACCAGTACCACTGGTTGCAGTTCAGCCCCACATGAAGATGCTGCCATCACCAGGCTTCACAGTTGTCTCAAAGTTCCTAAGTTTGCAACCCTCACCTTGAATCCTCCTTGATGGAAAATATGTTATTGACCAAGAACCTTTGTGAAATAAAGAGCCAATGATAAAATTGTGCCGAGATTCTCACTATGGAGTGCATGCTGTACTCTGCCTCAAATTACCTTTTGCTTACAAAACAGGTACCATCCAGTAGTTAAGTGGCTAAGCTAAGTCTCTCTGTCTCACCCGAACATAAAGATTTTCTCAGTTGAACTTTAATGAGTCAAATTTGAAGTGGACACTTCTTCAAATGGACAGCTCACTTATCTGCAGACAGAGTCACTGTTGGTGTTCCAGCAGACCCCTGTTTATGATGGCCATGAGCCTTGGTAATTTCTGGACTGTTTCTGATCCATCAAACCACTTGCATTCATTTGAGCAACTATGTGAGTCAGATGGTTTAACGTTGAACTCAACATGATGGGATTCTGAACCAAAACTCTGTCACAAATGTATTGACAACTACAAATAGCTTGTGGTTCAGGTGCAAAATGGTCCTGAGCCACATGTATTAATTTTCTATATATTTGAGCCTGCATGTATAATTTGGAGTATTTGTGGAGTAGAGATAATTATCTACCAGATGTGCATCCAATTCTTTTGACTAAAATTTATAAAGGTTGTTTGTTGTATAATTATTCCATCCAAAAAAAAAATGGTCTAATTAAAGTATTAAAAGTCCTAAATTAAAAATATATGTATTACCAACCATATTGTATGTAAGCTTTTTACAAAATTTTGTTCTGGACAAACTTTTAATATGTATCCATTAACCTAAGGTGTCTGCTTTGCATAAAGTTTGACAAAGGGTTAAAACTTAATTAACTTAGATTGAGAAGTTAATTATCTCCTAAATGCTGCAGCTGAGTCATTGTCTGCTTTTTCATGTGTGCGCAGTTGCAGCACTTTGTGTGTAGCAGAGGCAGAAACGGGGTTGTGTGTTCAAATTGGACATGACTCATCACTCCTGCCTCACAAATCAAACAGCATTAGATCACATGTTGTCTGTCTTCATGTGTGTGACTCAGCAACTAACACCTAACAGTGTTTGCCCACACCTGCACCCTCTTATGTACTGATTTTACCCCGTCTCTCTTTTCCCTCAGGGTGGAGGAGAGCTTCAAGACTCTGTTCTGGTCTATCTTTGGGCTGTCTGAAGTGATCTCTGTGGTGCTGAAATACGACCATAAGTTCATAGAGAACATCGGCTACGTGCTTTACGGAGTCTATAACGTCACCATGGTGGTGGTTCTCCTCAACATGCTCATTGCCATGATCAACAGCTCATACCAGGAGATAGAGGTATGTAGCGGCTCAGTAGAAGAAAAGGCAGGATGTTGTCAACAAGTCAATAAGGATCATCTGGTATCAGTGATGTGTCTGCAAGAGGATTAGACTGTGACTTAAAAAAATGCCATCAGCTATTGAAAATCAATCAAACAACATCAGACTCTGTCAAAGACAGAAAAAATTCAAATATTTTTTTTCCCCAAAGATATAAAACACACAGACTTGTTGTCAACAGGCAGATGTTGGGCTGTCTGCCATTGTAGCACTGTCCTCTAGAAGTCAAAGTGCTCAAGCAAGTCATAGCTATTTGTTATTCCTGTCTCTCCTGTCATCATCCATCAGCAGACTCACCCTGCGTCTGTGTTTGCTTGTCCCCGTAGGAGGATGCAGACGTGGAGTGGAAGTTTGCCCGCGCCAAGCTGTGGCTATCCTACTTTGACGAAGGTCGGACCCTGCCTGCCCCATTTAATTTGGTTCCCAGCCCCAAATCCTTCTACTACCTGGTCCTTCGCATCAAGTCGTGCCTGATACGCCTGTGCAAGGCCAATGGCCGCCGCCGCAACAATGAGGTGGAGATGGGCATGCTCCACACACAGGTCAAGGTCAAAATTTTGCGTTTTCTACTTACAGTGTCTTGCAAAAGTGTACATAGTGCCCCAATAGAACTTTTACATAATTTGTCACGTTAGACCAGAAACTTCAATGTATCTTTTATCAGGATTTTACAGAATAAACCCTTATATGGGTTTATTAAGCATAAAATTTGAGCATTAAGAAATTATACATGGTTTTCTTTGTTATATTTCTACAAATGAATATTTGAAAAATGTGTTGTGAGTTTGTGTGTAAGCTGAATCAACAGAAGTAGAAGAGCGTTTTGGAGAAACTCCAGCTGCAAGTCTTTAGGGCTTTGTGCGTACCAGCTTTGCACATCTAGAGACTGAAATGTGTGCCTGTTGTTTGCAAAGTAGCTCTTGCTCCATCAGATTGGATGCAGAGTTTTTTCTTTCCTTTCAAGCCATAACACAGATTCCCTGTAGAATTTAGCTCTGAACTTTGACTGCTTAATTGTCCTTTTATTTAAATCATTCCAGTGTAGGGCTGGCTGCATGTTTAATGTCATTTTACTGCTGAAGGAAAAGCCTTTTTGCAGCTTCTTGTAGGTTTTTCCTGGCATTGTTCTGCATTTATTATAGTTTTTCTTTCTATTTACTCTTAGTAGCTTTCTAGATCATGCATGCCACACTTTCCAGATCTTTATTTGTTTTATTTATTTTGATGTCCTTTGACTATTTTCAGAAGCCTTTTATCACTTCCCATCTTTGTGTTTCTTGACATTGATCTATTTCATATTACAAGTTTAAAAAAAAACTTATTTAAGTTTGTTGTTGTAACTTAGTAAAATATAAAAATGTTCAAAGTCTTTAAGTACTTTTTTAATAGGTTTTTTTTGTATAAAATGAGCATCGTAATCCCTCCAGCAATGTTTTCCTCTGCATTTTTAATCTAAAGGCATTTTATTTCTACCTCTTAAATTAATGTAGCAGGAGATTATTAATTTAAAAGCAGCTTATTCTGTTACCTTCTCTTTCAATATCATTTTCGGACAGTTTAATCTACATTTTATTCTCTAGTTCAAAAAAAAACCTGCTCCAGTAACTCTCTAATTATAGACTAATTTGTGCATTTACTGTTCTAAATACTTCCTGTCAAATTAATGTTGTCTGATTTCCAGCGTAGCTTCATATAACTGCCATAATTATACTGAGTGAGAATGATAGTTGCACAAACAACAACAAAAAAATCGTCATTGTTTTCCTTCTATAATTAGACATCTGTCTGTGTTGGTTGGATGTTTTTGAAAGTACAATCTGTATGTTTAGGAAACATGCAGATTTAAGTGGAGGATCCCTCTAAATCAGATCTCTACAATAAAAATAAAGTTTTGTTTTTTAATTGGAAATGCAAGAGAACATTTAACAAGGCATCAAACGTAACACTAGCCATCATCCGCAGGCATTTCCTCCGCCGGCCTGCTCGGCTGGAATGGCTCACCTCACCGGAGCTATTAGTCAGCCCATTGCTTCTGCCTGCGTTTGCTGAAATGCCCGAGCAGATTTTGGATAGGGACAAGATAGGCTTCACCCTGCTGCCTCTGTGAGTGTCTAAAACCTTCTGCAGACCTGACAGTTTAACTGAGGCAGAGGCAGGAAGGAGGCGATCAATGGATAAGCCCACATTAGCCCACAGGAAAGCGTTGAGGATGTCAAGCGAGATCTAGGAGTGATGGGGTGGTCTATCTGAACCACCGATTTATTTCTTCTCTCTTACAGTGCTTTAATTATGATAAAAAAATTCATACGGGCATTATACTAAAAAAATGTTTTAGCAAAAGCAGCTGTGCCAACTGATTGCTTCAAAACTATATGTGAAACTAAAATGAAAGTCAGTGATTTGATGTGATTATATTGTGCTGGTATTTGGCTGGTAATTGCCAGCCTGGACTTTATGTGAATCTTAGTTAAACAGAGTCAGGAGAGTGCAGCAATTCGAGCTTTTAATGTTGACTAAGAACTACAGGAAATATATTTTAACATTGCCAGTTGGCTTTGGGGAGACTTATGCATAGAAGATGCCTACTCAGCATTCACATAAAACTGGAAATCTCGGTCTCATCTGGGTGTAGCTGCAGTAATGTGGTGAATAGATAAATAAAATGGATAGCTGAGCCACTGGCTTCTGTTCCTCTGCAGAAATACTTCTCTTAAAAATATTTTTTTTTAAAAGTTCCTCCAGTTAATAAATAATATACTCTTCATAAACACTTTATAAAGTAGCACAAAACCTTTCCTGTCTCTGAATTTCAGACACTTTGTTTCTTGATGAAATTTTCTGATGAAATTATCAAAATGGATTGTAATTATTTATTTGAACTGTTATTTTTCTAGGGTGGGATAGTAATAAAACAGTCAACTTCTTTGATTTTTATCAACATGTAATCTTCTGGGAGTTTCACTAATCCACACGTTCTCATAATATGTGGATAAAGTTGCAGAGAAACCATACGCTTCTACTGACATTTTGGTGACTGTTGGCAGAAATGACTGAGCTCATTTAACTGGATTGTTTTATTTGTCCCAGGTAACTAAGCCTGTGTCACTGCACCTCTCAGCTCCTGTTTAACATAAACAGGGAGTGAATGGGCGCTGGGCCAAGAAAGACACGCTTTCTACAAAATCAGCACCTTCTGAAATTTGTTGCTGCCTACATGGGCCAGCCGAATTACTGTTGGAAAAACATTGTTATCAGAGGAGGTAATGAATGAAAGGACCAGAAGTATGTTTGAATGAGTCAAGGTGAGGCTTTAAATCTCATTTTTTGTCCCCAAATTTTGATCCAAACAGAAAATCACAAGCTCATAGAATTAAAGTTTAACCAGTTTTTGTGAAAATGAATGAACTCTGGGAAAATAAAAAGAATTTGTGACATTCAAGTGAGATGCCTTATCATTGGAGAGTTGACAAGAGATCTCTGGATGGCAGCAGAGACAATAAAACAGAGTAGGTGGTCGGTACAGTTGTCATTGTTTCCTTTGTGGCTTGGAGGTATGGTGAGTGGCGTGGCAGACTGAGGGTGGACAGGTAGCTATGGACTGTTTTCTCTCTCACTTGTTTTTTGGCCACTCAACAGTGAAATGGGTGACAGATGCAGATAAATTAGTCCAGCAGTTCTTCTCATAAAGTTAAGCTCAAGGTAGGTAGACATGTAATGATGATGTCTGGCTTGAGACCAGAGAGTACTGAGATCACACAGGCGGGAACTCAAACACGGTGCCAGGGTTTTCTAAAGGTGCACAGAAACAGTGCAGGTTAGTGACAGGCATGGCAAACTTGGAAATACAAGAGGATTGGATTTCTGCAGCCATAGATAAAATGTAAGTGGCAGGATGAGGTAAAGATGATGGAAAAAGAAAAAAAAAAAAAACATCTGGAAATATGCCAGGACCTTGTTGATGGCTACATACCTTTGTCTTCTCTGCAACTTGAAACGTCACATTTGACCCAATGTTAGTTGGGATTAATGTAGAATTTGTAAGATGTGTGGATCAGAAAAAATAATCCCAAATAAATTAGATTATGTTATATTATCTGTCTTCCCCTTGAAATGGTTGATACATTTTAAGAAGGTCAGAATTAACGATATGCAGCCGATGATGAATGTATAGAAATCTGCGACCAGAACCCAGGTGGTTCATTTGTTTAAATGTTTTCAGACATACTGCTTCAGCCATCTGTCATATTGGATTTCTCATTCCATTCTTAAGGACTAAATATTGAAAACATTTATATAGCAACCCATTGAATTCTTTAAGGATTGTATTCTGCTCTCTTATGATGTGGTTTTGGTTGAAAGGGAAAATAAAGTTGCAAATAGGTTATAATCACAGCTTCAAAAGTGCATTTTTTTCTTTATTGTAAATCTGAAGAATGTGTAAATGTTTGTAATATGTTTGTAAATTCCTCTTTGTGTTACATTTTCCTTTCTGGCTTTTTGTCATTTTCATATCAATCAGATCTTACATTAATAGATTTTTAATGTTCTGCAGACTTAATGCTTTCAGTGTAATAACAGATGATTTTGTCTGTCCACACGAGGTAAAAGTCTTTCTCACACTGCAATATGAAACTAACATAAAAGCTACAAACCCAAGTCAAATTATCTGGCAGGTAAAACATGAGTTGATTTCAGATAAAGCAGCGTTGCCGACTCTCTCATGAATACTGAACACTGTTATTTGTTTAGTTTTTAGTTTGCTGCCTTCTTCAACATCCTTCACAAGTACTTCAATTATTCTGAAGTGTCTCCTCTTCTTGCTGTTGCAGGATGAACGGTTTAGGTCTTACGCACGATCAGGAGAGGAGTTCATCCAGAGAAAAGCTCGAAAACACCCGACCAGATATCAGGTAAGAGATTGACAGAACTGAAATCAGATGACAAAGTTTAGGGTGGAGTGAAGATGAGACGGAAGGGAATTGGAAATTAGATTGAGTATGGAGGAAGAATGAAATGTGAGACAAACAGGCAGAGGAATATGTAGCAGAGCGAAATCAAAGAACTGCAGCCGCACAGATTGAGGTTGGTTGGACGGACGTTGATGACAGGATCAGAGGAAGTAAGGAAAGAAAAGGTGCGATAGAGGTGAAGCGGTTTAAGTGAGACAAAACCAAACGACAGTAATAAAGGAATGTAACAAGTTTGAAATGAAAGGGAACTTGTACAGAGAGAGAGAGAGAAGAATGAGCATGGCTGAAAATTCCTCTAATGAGACCTTTCAGAGTAATTGAAATCAAGACACCCTGCATCAACTCAAACTACATTATTTCACTAAGTAGAAATAAAAACTCATTTTTACTCTGCTGTGAGGAAAATCCTCACAGGTCATCTGGATTTTTTTTCTGAAAATATTCTAGTTTTGTAAATTTTTAAGAATATCCATTGCACACACACCAACAGCTAAACACACACAGCAGTGAATTGTCACTGCTATGTAAGCACTCTGTTTGGATGGTGGCAGCTATCGACCCGTATCCGGAGTGCCTACATTCAGAGACTGACTGCCTCAGGCTCAGTAGCAGCAACTGGTAACAAATCAATACTCAATATTCTACACACTGTCTGAGAGATCGAGTGAAACTCTGTACCACAATTAGCACCGTTTTCTTTTTGTCTCGAGAATGCGATGAGTTTTTTGTCTTCATAAATACAGAATGGGTTTGTCACCTCCCGCTGCTGCGTCCTTTGTCTTTAATCTTCAACCTTTCTCTTTCCTCGCTGCAGAAGATCATGAAGCGGCTTATTAAACGTTATGTGCTGAAAGCTCAAGTGGACAAAGAAAGCGATGAAGTGAATGAGGGTAAGAATCGCTTTTTCAGTTCAGCACACTTCAGTTGCACCATTATCAGCTCATAAAGGTATGAGTGTAGAAATGTGTGCAGGAATTGATCAGTGAGTTTCTATCTACATCTGCACATCCTTGAGCTTAATGTGTTTTTTTTTCTGTAGCAGGCTGCATGTAATCATAAATAAAAAAGTTTATTGGAGTACTTAGCTAATCCATTTAACACAACAGACTGAGTTTTATAACTCATTGATATCCAAGCAGTATTCTCCTTGTTTTTGACATTTCCTGCCTGGGTTTGAAGAATCTTCTGACTACTTGAGGTTTTTTTGAACTTGTTGGAAAGCCATAAAAAAGACATGTCATCATGCTTTTGTGGTTTATATCATGTAAGCTAATAACAATTCAATAAAAATTACAATATTTTAGCACAATGAGAGCCTCTTAAGCCAGGAATCTGAATCTGCATTACTGAATCAAAAGACAGATTCTACTGGGCAACATATTTCTAAGGTTAGTTGTAGGAGAAAGGATGATAAAGTGGGGTCGACTTGGACCCATGTACTGTTGACTCTTCACTCTGTATCTTATCACTACATCTCACCTGGTCATTGACCTTGTCTTATCTTTGCGTCATCAAACGTAGATATGCAGGAGAGCTTTTGATCGCTGAGTGAACATATAACCTGAATGGGATCATCTTTACAGCAGCAGTCGCTCGCAGGAATGCTGCTTATTTTTATTTTTCAGTTTTAACTATGTAGCTTTTTATTTTGTCACCAAAATAAAATGTATGCTTAAATTTTGTGGAAATATGAACATTCTCATGAATGAGTTTTGTTTAACTGTCAACTTGTCATCACTGTAACAATATGTGCGGTGTCACAAATGCAAAAGAAAGCTTTTAAGCTTTTAAGCAATGTTGTGCGTTATCCATAGCTCATGGGTACACTGTGATGACAAAACCAGAAGGAAAGAGTGAAGAAAATATGACTATACTGCAACTGTTATTATCAATGCAGTTTTCAGTAATTTCACAAATTTTCCTTATATTAAGACGCACATTGGTTTTCCTTCGGGTTTGAGCTGGTAGAGTTCTGGTCTCCAAACTACTGACTTCTAGTTATAAAATGTTCTCACCTCCTTCTCTTTATAGAAAAAAACCTTAATCACAGGAGTTCACCTTCATCTGTCTTTACTAACGCTGCTTTTTTTGTTTCTTCTTCTTGAGTAATGATTGTATTATGTGTAAAAAGACAAATTGAAAGTGAAACCAATAATACTGTCCTAAAGCACTCCAAGCATATGTAACTCTATGTTACAAAAAGTTTATTTAACACCTTCCTACTTCTAAACTTGAGATAGTCTTAATGTAGCAGCGGTCCTGATGCTGATGTTTGCTGATACAAGCAGAAACAAAGCATGGATTGGTCTGATGTACGAATCTAATGGTAGAACCACCATCAGTGTTTTATCAGACAAGGCATTTCAAGAGTGGTTGGAATAAAATATAGTTAAAAATGCATGACAAGCTTTTGGTAACTTAGTAAAAAGCATTTGAATGATTCAAAGACCATAAAGAACACAATCTAATGATCTGACACAATAAAAATTAAAGAACTGGGGTTAAGTCCATAAAGGAAATCATCACAAGGCACCAACTGCTCGTTACCATTTCTACAGTACTGGATGAGTGCCAATCTAGGTTTCCTCAGTGGAACCTGGTGATAACAAAAGCATTCTTCTAAGGCATTTTTCTCCAACAATTTTGGGAATGTTGTCAGTTGCAAGAAATATATTCAAAATCTTAGAGAAGAAAAGCTTCTCCAATCTCTTCACAATTTCAGAGACTTTAGGGTTCAGTGAAACACCAATCTGAACCTTATCTGTCCAAGAAATGCAGGACTGGCTTCAGGATTATTTATCAATTTCTCAAAGTGCCTCGTGAGGACAGCCTGAGATCTGAGAGTGGCGCTACACTAACATTCAGGTGGATGTAGGATAAAATTAGGCCAAAAGGGGATGTTCCCGGGGGATTTTGAAAAATAAATGATTTTTTTTCCCCCTGAGACTAAAGGTATTCAAATTGATCAAATTTTTTTGTAAAATGATGGCACTGCATTAAACAATAAACTTATTTCAAGGCTTTCTATACGTATTCCTTAAGGGGGCCAATGATTGTGTCCACATCTGTAAATAAAATATTTCTTACAAACTTATCTTTCTCCTTTTATACTGTATCATTGCAGAGATTTAAACTAAACGGCAAAAACAAAATTCTAAAACCTCAAAGGGTCGTGTCCATTTAGACTTTACACGCTGACCCCAGTTCTTGTCTGGATTTGTTCCCGTCCTGATTGTTGTTTGTTCACTTCGCGCTTTCTTTTCTGTGCCTGTGTTGCAGGCGAGCTGAAGGAGATCAAGCAAGACATTTCCAGCCTCCGCTATGAGCTGCTGGAGGAGAAGTCCCAGGCTGCTGGGGAGCTGGCTCTGCTCATCCAGCAACTCGGCGACAAGTTTGGCAAAAACACCATGAGACACTGACAGGCCTTGCACGACGGGGAGGGAGGAAGGAGGAGAAGGTTGGCGTAGAAAGCAGATTCTGGCCAGGTAGTTCATGACTTCAGTGGGAAGACGAGAGACAATGGAGAGGCAGGATGTTTATGTGAATGGACAGGATGAACTGAGAATAGTTAGCAGCTTAAAATTTTGAAACTGTGCTGAGTTAAAATGAGCTAGCTTTAGATAAAAACCCAAGTGCTTTGGATGCAAAATGACCAATTATAGAAAAACAGTAGAAGACTATAAGCATGAGGTTAGGAAAGTAAACTCATTTGGAAGGACATTGTGTTGACAGCTCAATTCTAATTAGAAGGAAAGATAGAGACGGGTAAGAAGGAGAAGACAAGTGTGAGGAGATTTGAAGAGACACCATGAGGATCAACAGAGATGCAGTGCAGAAATGAGGGCCCCGAACCCACTGCCAGAAGATATCAGTGTATCAGCTTATCACCAATTTAGAGGAGAGAGGGGAAACCCAGCGAAGGGAAGACACTTGTACAGCAAGAGGATGAGGAGAAACTGCTAGTGCTACTCACAGCAGAGATGCCTGCTACATACCATATTTTTAATTTGTCAGATGAAGTGCTGATGCTGGTTGAGATAATGCACACACCTTTATACTCAAGGCTGTCTAATTAATGCAGTTCTAATTCACAATGCACAACCTATGATACAAGTCGAAGGCAGGAAAATGTATTCATTGCATTGATGTTCAACTCTTTACAGAAATGGTTTGAAGAGTAAGATGTTGTTTTTGTGTCTCTTAGAAATGAATGAAAGAGCCCAAACACAACCAGTTAATTAAGTGATAAATGCACTAAGTCAGCATGAAAAGATAATATGATTATTTCAACTCAGTTGCAGTTTAAACGAAGACAAAAAAGAAAATGTGCATCCCTTATACAGCCTGGAAAATAGGAATTGACCAACGTCAACATTTTTCACAGTAGATGTTTTTCTACTATTGGCCTGAATTTCACATTATAAATAGCAACCAAAGTAATCCACACATTAAAATTACAACAAACTAACTTTAAATCTTGAAGGTTCTTTGATTTTCTTCCATGCATTCTGATCTTCGATTGCCTACGTAGATTATCATATAAGCTTTTTGTCAGTTTGTTGATTCCTGCAGCTTTGTGTTTTGTTTTGTTTTTTTTCTGAAACCAACTAAAAATTTCTTTAACTCTTTTTGTGTGTTTCGGATTGTCTTGCTAAAAAAGAAAATCCACTGTTGTTTTATATTCAGATTCTTATCCAAAATGTTGTGGTATGTTTCTCCATTTGTTCTGGATTCATTTATGAGATGCAGGCAAATACCCTACTATGTGCTGAAAAACAGCCCCACACTCCAAAGAGCCTGACTCCACTGCTGATATGAACAGTGTCAATTCTCTTCCAATCAGGGTTTGTTCAACTATATTCAGTCAGATTTTGGCCATACTATATTCTTTCACTATTTCCAGGAGTTCGCCAAATGTTCTGCTCCAAACTTTAAATGTCACCATGTTGTTCCTTCAACAGTGGAGTCTTGTGCAGTGAACGTGCACAGCGACAACGCATAGCAACTCTCTGTGAGTCGTCCTTGGCTCTTAATTTTTCTTTCCACTCATCTGCCATGAATCTTTAAAAGAGCCACCAGTTATGGATGATTTATGGTAAAATTATTCTCTTCCTGTTTTTGATTATTCGAAAGTTTAACAATACATCTATAACCAGTTACATAACCATGTTTCGCAACACCAAGGTTGGAGAGATCTTTGCTTCATGTGATGCCTTGGTGATGAGACATCTCTTCAGAGCTTTAGAATAGCTAATATCAATGGGCACTGGCAGGAGATATGTTTACTTTCTAAATACAAACACTTTCTTTCTTTGTTGATTCAAACAAAGAAATTACAACGCTATATACAAATCAGGGATGTGACGATGCACTAGGAACCTGAAACTACAGGAAACATGGAAATGATTTTAACCAACTTGTATGAAGACCTTAAAATCTTATTTAAAAATTCCTTGGGGATGAAAAACAAAACAAAAAAATTAAACTCAGATGAGATCTCAGTGTACAGCATCCCGTTTAGTCCATGTAAAGAGTTGAACATCAATGAGTCACTTTGTTGCAGCGTAAAAAATAAAAAATGTGTCCTTTTTAAATTGTTTTGATTTCAAAATATGTAGAGATTGCTTGGGTTGTTACCAACATCTGATATTAATTTAATGTAAGTAAACCACTTGAAAATATAGTTACTGAGAAAAATGTTTACGTGTTCAATGCTTACTTTTCTCTTCTACGTTTCCTGAAATTTACATGACCCATTTTCAGAAAATTATCCGAAATGTCAAAACACGTTGACAGAGTTGTGTTTGCAGCTGTAAAATCCAGAAGTCGATTTTTTAAGCTGAAGCAGTGCATTTGGGAGATGAGAAAACCTTGCAATGTGGGAATTTATTTTCTCATGCATTGATTTGGCTATAAAGGTGAGATTCTTTTACAGAAGCTGCATGGAGTCATTTTCTGGTCTATTTTTTCCTGTCCCCTGAGATTCTGCTGCACAGTGTTGAGACATAAGCAGCAACAGTCTGTAGGCAACAACTGAATTTTAGCTTTTTTGATTCCAAGTAGTTGTTTAGTTTTGCAGAGTAATAACTTAGACTGTACCATAAAAAAAAAAAACTGGCATGTGGTGCCTAAGCAGCTTGAAGAAATGATCAAATCTTCTGATTTATGGTCTGTTCACAATTAAAAAAAAAAAAAGTAATTGACTATTAACTAATAGCTAACAGGATACATTTTTGTGTTGATAAACCTTTATACAGAGACAACAATTTGACTAGCAGCAACTAAAATCTGCACTGTTATAGCACGAGGCGTTCATGCAAAGAAAAACAATATTTGTCATATTTGCATCTGATGCGCTCAGATTGTCATTAAATAAAAAACCCTAACAGACTTGCACCACTTTTCCAACAATCAGAGGGTGACTCAACACTGAATGAGCACCCTGCTGCTTTGGGTAAATCAAAATGAGACATTAATCTCCCTGGGTCAGATGTAATAATATTTATCTAACACGTTCACCATGACACAAGTTTCAACCTTTTTCCAATGATACTTCTTTACCCTTCTTGCAGCATTTCCTACAGTTTATGACAATGGAAAACATCTTTCTTGATTTCACATACTTTCTTTAAATTGTTCATAAGAAACAAATCAGACGTTTTTTCAATAGACTGAGCATATAAAAGTAAATAATTTCAGCTGCTTAAATCTACATGAGTGCACATCCCAATAATTTTGAAATTGTTATTTTCTTATGGCCACATATTTATGTTTAATCATGTAAGAAAGCAACTTAGATTATTCCTGATGAACACTAAACATTACCCTTCGCAAATAACTGAGTATAATTACTTGTTTTACTCATTAAATAAAATATCAAGAATATGTTTTCTAGCTTAGGGAAATGTCTATATTAACTTTAGTTTGGCCGACATGCTTTCTTACATTTCAAAGCTTTCTTCCTTGCACATATCCCACCGAAGTTGAGTTTCTTTCTGATTTTAGAGGCATATTATATATACGCAATTTTATATACACAGCAGCAAAGTCTTGCTGCAAGTCCCATGCTGACATTTTAGGGTTTTTGAAGATTTACCGTCTGCTTTCAGGATGAACTTGCTTAGATAACCAGACCTTAGTACGTTGGACATTACTTTGAATCTCCTTCACTTGTACCCTTTGTTCTTCAACAGTAACGAGAAGACAAAAAAAGTGGTTCAAAATGGCCGGACCTTAAAATGTTTAAAACATTTCAACCTGATTTGTTACAGTGTATCACTATATTAAATGTCTGTTTGTCCAAATATGTTTGGAAAACACACAGTCTGTTAGGTATCTTGTTTTTTTAATAACTTTATCTCCAAATGAAGACATTGCGACCTTTATTATAAACTGAGTCACTTCTGCAAAGTGAAGAAGCCATTATTGTTTCATGTGTCAGCTGCTTAAAGAATCTGACTACATTATGGAAAGAATCTCTACAGAAATAAACTTTTTCTGTTTATGTTTCACTTCTCAGTCCAGTCTCAGTCGTCTCCTCTATTTGTGCCGTGACGCAGGTTGTGTGCTGTTTACAAAAAACAGAAGTCTCCCTGATTTTCATCTTCATTTTCTGCCTGATTTGCATTTTCAGCAGCTCCAAAATCCAACAAAAGTAGTCTAACAGAGCAGTGCAAACTGAGGTTCAGCACTTTCTTTAAATAATTTTAAATAATGGGCGCCATTATTCCAATCTTTTCAGTGCAGCTCAGTCATAGCTTACTTTTTTGTGCACTGTTCTGCAACTTTTTAAAAGTTCGGATGAAACGCTTCCCATGTTGTTTCATGCCGTTTTATTAACAACCTGAGCAGTGAAGAGTCTTAAGTTCCAACAACTTACATCTGCAATGAGTTATTTTTAATTGGGAAAATTTAAATGTTTTCTATCCTGATTAACACTGGCTGTGTATGAACAGGCTCCAGGGGCTTTTCTTCTGTAACATCTTCCTCCTCTACAGAGTTAAACCTTTAATCCCATGAGCAGAACCAGACTCAGAAGACCCAGAATTACTTTTGCCAATATCGGAGTATATTGTTTCACCTACACAAATGTCCTTTATTTTAGACAAGAAGGTAAACCTCAAAAGTCTCTTCATCTAGTAATGTTATGTGTGAGAGAAGCTGATTTCTCTTATTGTTTGTCTGTTGTTTTTTTTTTTTTTTTCTGGATTTATGAAATCAGACAAACTATAAGATTTGGCCAATAGAAAGGTTTTTTGATTCCTATACAAATAAAGTATCTGAAATACTGTATTTTTGACTTGTATGCGAGACATACTGACCAAAATCTTGTACTGTATATTGTCATATTTTTGATCCTTGAAATAAATATGCTCTAAACTGGTTGGTTTGGGATTAATGCACTCTGTGTGTCTGTGCTGGTGCAGTCTCATTGTGCTTGTCCCCTCCTGTGCTCGTCAGTGGATGATAGGTACTGGAGCGAAACCAGACAGGTGGCTGCAGAGTTGCTCCACACTTCGACAAAAGCACACAAACACTCAGAAGGAACAAAGTCCAGATGCCCTCGAAATAGAAATTTTAGCAGCATGTGGATCCCACCTTGAACAAACTATACATACTCAAACATACTGAGATGTATTATTTATTACACGCAATATTTTTCTTTTGTTCAACTCAATAATTTAGTTGAGTTGTATTCATATCGCGCTGGCTTGCAGAACTGAGTTAAAGGAACATTACAAAACAGTTCCTAATATTTAATACTGTCATAATCAGGCTAATATAAAATTGTAATTTTATTCAGATACTAGTTATGTTCAGTAGAACCCATTGTTAAGAAAATAATAGTTTAAACCAGCAGACTTTTACCTTATCTTAACTTTTAGTAAATTCCATTTCAGAGCAACCAAAAGGTAACTTCTATAGCTACAGTATATAACACTTATAAAAAATATGTTTTTTACACATTTAGCAAAACTGCCACTCATAATATCACAGTACATTATGAGACAGATGCTGTGAAAAAATCAGGCTCCTCTCTCTCCTTGGTGGTCCTACTGCTATGTGCAGAAATGCAAAGCTCCTGGTCAGAAATGACCAATCAGAGCCAGCAGGAGGGTCTTAACGCTGTCATTTATCTTTGGGCAAATGATTCACATCATTAAGACCCCCCTCTCCTGGCTCTGATTGGTTG
Organism: Girardinus metallicus; assembly: GCA_903067095.1. Taxonomy (NCBI): domain Eukaryota; kingdom Metazoa; phylum Chordata; class Actinopteri; order Cyprinodontiformes; family Poeciliidae; genus Girardinus; species Girardinus metallicus. The sequence continues at coordinate 98,748 of CAEGAE010000199.1, forward strand.
TTTCTGACCAGGAGCTGGACATCAATTTTTGTTAATTACCTATCTCATGTTATGCTGCCCCATGTCGTGACAGTTTTATGAAATGTGTAAAAACAGCTATTCAGACAGAGAACAAACATAAACACTGAAGGCAATAGTAGGCAAGTAGAAAAGAAGAGAAGGTATAGTGCTTGGTATTGTTCACCATTCTATGCCTCTGGCACCATCACCAACATTGATAATTGGAGTCAGTTCTAACTATAAGCATTATAAAAAAATTGACATTTTCAACATTAAACTTGTAGTTTGAGTAAGGCGCACTGTTGTAAAAAATTTTAATCATTAGTTCTTAAAAAAAAATACAGAGTATGGTCATTAAGTGCTTTATACATGAAAGAACAAATGACTGCTGTCTTGAATGAAGAGAAGCTGAAACATGATCTTTTCATTTAATGCTTATCAGAACGCTCTGCTGTGTTAGGGTTAAACTGAAGGCTTTTTACTGAATTGCTCTGTAGGGAGTTCTTCATTTACATGCTAGGAGGTTCCATTTAATATGCAAATCATCTCCTTCAGCAGCGTTTTCAGATCAGTGGCACACGTCACATGAAATGACTCGCAGACATTTGAGGAGTAACAGAAAAAGTAATGGCTTAGTAAGGTTTTGGGACCAAAACCTGCAACCAGAACTGCTTATATGTACTTAGGAAAAAAAATGTAATCAATCTTTGCAATACAATAAGAACAAAATTGATCTTTTTGTCTTTGCCATCTTTAAACTGATGAGGGAGACAACGCTAAACCTTGCTAACAAAAAGTGACTGCAACATAAGAAAATTGTAAGATTATCTATGTTTTTATTGTAATTTCATAACTGATGGCCAAAGAGTTCACATGGCATTTTTGGCCATATTAATATTGTTAATGTCCTCAAAGGGTTGTTTGTTGCAGAATATATTGATAAAACTTTCTATATTAACAAACTTTTAAAATTTGTGTAAAAATCTCTCTTCATATGAGTTCTTATAATAATTAATTAATAATTCACTTCGATGTAATCTGGCAGCATACAGATAAAAACTGCTTTGATTTGACTGATAAAATATTTAAACACACAAATCTTGAAGGTAACATTTGTGGACCGCCATAAGATGCAATGGAGGTCCACATTTGGTTCTGGAGCCTTGAGTTTGAAACATGTTTTTTAATATCATTAGACTTTTGCTCTTTAGTCCAAGAATCCTCTTCTTCAAATACGCAACACTGACAGCAACCCCAGTGAGCGCCGGCCTTCTCACAGATCCAAACACAGATGTCACTTTACTCTGTTCCTGTTTAAACACTGAGCGCTTCATGTGCCTGAAGCCGCAGCAACTCAGCGGAAAGACGTTACAGTTGGTTAACGTACTGAAATAGCATTTTAAATCACCATTTGTTAGATATTCTAACAAACCATATCACATGTCAAATGGCATATTGTACTTTTTTAACTTTAATAAGGACAGAAACAGAAAATAATTAGCAATGTAACATATAAAGTCATACTTATAACACCATTTGATCAACTTTCATTTGGGATTATGGAGAGGACCAGTGTCCTTGTCAAAGTTTTCCTCTAGATGCCCTTGTTAAATACAGTGAGAAAAATTATTTAACTGACACACAATTGTGCTTAACATAACTCTATCGGTTTTAAAACTGCACTAATTCTCCTCATATTGACACACTTATTTGATGTAAAGTAACTTTTAGAAGGTTTAAAAGTCGAAGAACTAATGTGGAATTTGAAACCTTATTTGCCTATAAGTGTGAGTGTGTTGGGTGTGTGGTCTTGCATCTGTGTTGACCACACCAAACACACTTGGTGTGAAACAGACACATCCTGAAACAGTCCTCCATAAGGCCACACTGTAAACACTGTGGTTCTACATACATCCAGATGTTTATGAGAAGTCAAACTCATCCATACCTTTCACTCAACGCATTCTCTGCCTTGTTTCAAGCTGTCTCTGAACGGCTTCGTTTTATTATCCTGGTCTGCTTATAGCCAAAGTGAAGCTGTCATAAAAAAAAAAAAAAAGAAACTTCCCTTAAACAGGCATCTTGTAAAATCCTGCCAGGTCTGCTATGTCTTCCTTTTTCTTTGCATATCTTTGACAACTTTATTTATTTTGCAGAAAACCTTCAGGAAAATAAATCATTCAAATGTTGGATAGTTAATGCTGGCAACAAGTTATTTAACCCCAATAGATGCAATGAGGAGCCCCTCATTTCTTAAACAACAATGTCAAAAGACACATTCAGGTGTAGAAAAGTTGTTTGTCTGTTAAGGAACCATGAAATCATTGGCATGCTGCAAGCTGAGAAAATATCTAAAAAGACTGCAGAAGTTACTTAAATTTAGTTACGAACTGTCCAACATTTTATTCAAAACTGGAAGAAAAAAGGAGGATCATCGTCTTTGATGTGGTCCGAAAAAATCCTGAGTGATAACAATTGGTGATCACTTAAATTAAACCAAATTTAAAAATAAAATAAAAAGTCGGTGCTGTGTTTAATAGTGAACGTAAGAGTATTTTCACATGCACAGTGTGAAGAGAAAGATGTGTAGCCTTAAGAAAACCACTAATAAGTGAGGCTACCTGGAAAAAAAAAAAACTTTAATTTGGAAGAGAGGATAGAGATTGGACTCTAGAATGATGTAAGAAGGTCATGTGGTCTGACGTGTCCAGATTTGCCCTCTTCCAGAGTGATGGGTGCAGAACAGAGGCAGAAGAAGTGATGCATCCATCTACTGTAGCACTGTGATTGTAGTTGGTCAGGTCCAGGTTCAGCAACATTATGAGATCAGCTGAGTACTAGAATACTGAATGACCAGGTTAATCCACCAATTAATTTTTTTTTCTCTCTTCTGATGGCATGGGCATATTCCAGAATGACAAAGATCAGGCTCAAATTGTGAAAGAGTGGTTGAGGGAGCATGAGACATAATTTTCACACATGGATTAGTGTGCATTTTGTGTATACAATGTGTAGATTATTGAGTAAAATAATGCAAAAGCAAGAAAGAAAAACGTGTTAGTTTAAAAATGCTCCACAGCCTGCAGGCACAAACAACCAAGCCCCTTTGCTGTAATAAATTTAGTCTGAGGAACACGGGTTCCTGGAGGTTCACAGGAGATTTTATTATCTCACTTCCTTCACTGCTCTCCCTTACATTTCTGGTATGAGTTTGAGCTTTAAGGGCATTACTCAACAATTCACTCAGTGACTGTGCATCGGTGAGCATAGTTTTCTGTTTTAATAAAAGAAAATTATGTCATTAAATGTATTGATGCTTGATATGTGTGAATTGCAATCTGACAATAGATTGCAAAAAAAAAAAAAATCTATGAAAAAACAGCAAGACCACAGAGATTAGTTTGTGTCTTGATTGTTATTTTGAGCTGCATGGTGCAAAGTGACATTGCTTTTCTGGTGTAATTTGTCCCTGTGGCCCGAGGTGAGGAAGAATTTTTGTCTTCTCTCCTCTTAGTGTCTCCATCTGTCTTTCTCTGTCTTTCTCTCGCTCTCTCCTGAGACCACGGAGCTTTGTGACCTCCTGCCACTGAGAGACAGGGAATCCATGGATTTGGAGAAGAGTCTCCTACGCTCTCTCAGGGAGATAAACGTCTGCTGCATTCACAGGTCTAAAATATGGCAATTTTCTTCACAAAAGCTTCTCTAGTGGTCTCAGAAGTAACCTGAAAGCATGACACAGTCACTGGAGCATTAACGCACATAAGCCCATGCAGATCTACACACCACACAACTTTTAGCATAGAAACAACAGTCATTCAAAAGTGTGAATTTCTCTTGAACTTTTTGGCATTTGTAAATTTGACCAAACTATATTTCTTTGACCAAACTTAAACATCAAATAACATTGTGTAAGTGTATCATTTTGACTTTTCATAAATATTCCAAAAAGTGTGGTTTGTAATTATATTAATAATTGAAAAGTGGTAATGAAGACACAAGAAAGCCATGAAAAGTGTCATTTGCAGTTTGCCACAACGTGTGTCAGAGGTTGCACAGACCAGCCAGACAGAAACCGGAAGTTTTCAAAAATAGTTCTTAATTTAACAAAAATGTCAACAACAAAAAAAAATCTTTCAAAATGATAAGTTGGACCCAAACTTATCATTTTGTGTTACTACTTTGGGTAGTAACACAAAGAACTCCAGCACAAACTGACCTGACAAGATATGGAGGCTGATCAGACTGCTGCTGATACACAAGACTAAATGACCAACAAACTAACATTCAGATACTGGCCATAATATTTTTAATAAGTAACTTGTAAATAAATCCAATGTTATTGGGTCACAATAAGTTGCCCAAAATATTAGAAAAACTAAACAAATAACAAATTTCCCTCCTCCTTGCAAACACATGGTACGATCCGCTTATGAGGTTGTGCCATTTAAGGAGGACTGAAGAAGATGGGACTCTCTGCTTTGTGGCTCTCCAGCAGCAGCTCCAATGTAACATTCAGCCTCTTGTCTGATGTGTGACAGCAGGAACAGATGTCACACCTTGTAGGGGTCATAGCGGGTACTCTGGTCAGATGAGACCAAAGCATTTTGCAGGAAGCTAAAGCTATACAGGCCGTTGAAGACACCATGCCCACAATCAAACAAAGTGGCTGCTGCTTCATACTGTGGGATGCTTTTTTTCCACAAAGGACAGGAAAACTAGTCAGGGATTATTAGAAGATACATGGAGTTAAGTCCAAGGGTTTCCTGGAAGAAAACGAGTGAATGGCTTCCAAAGACTTGAGACTGGGCTGGGGGTTCGCCTTCAATCCTGTCCACAGCCCTAAACGTGCATCCAAAGATACAATGGATTGATTTACATCACTGCAGAGTCATTCTCCAGAATGGCCCAGTTAAAGTCTAGACCTAAATTCAGTTTCGAGTCTTTTTCGAAGACTTGAGATGTTGTGTACAGGCACTCTGCATTGAGTCTGGCTAAGTAGGTAAAGACACAACACAGTCCTCCAGCTGTAACTGCAAAATGTGATTTAAAGAAGAACAAATACCCCATTTTTCAGGTTCTTATTTGTAAATATTTTGGAATCTATCTATGTTTTTCCTCTTGCATTACTTTGAGCTGGTCTATCACATTAAGTTCCAATAAGATATACTGAGGTTTATGGTTGTAATTTTGAAAAGCTAAATGGTGTGTATGTTTTTGCAATCAACATGCCTTCTGGTCGACAACCAGAAAGATTGCAAAAATACTCTGAGGGATTTGCCAGGAAGCGGGTTTAAATTCAAATGCATCTCTAGCTCCTAAAGTGATGCATACGCTGCATGTCATTTTTACACACATATACAGCTTATATCCAGGAGATTAATCACACCCATAAGCTGTTTTCAGCCTGTCATATCAGTATGTCGTAAGAAGAACGCCTTCTGGAGGTGACTTTATCATCAAATTCCTGCTAAACAAACTAAAGAACAGCCATGGAGCTGAGAGCTGTCACGAGCTTCCAATCATATTCAAGTTTTTCAACAGTAAAGACGTGCCATTAGAGACATAAGAATAATTTCTAACTTGCTCTATTACGGTTTTACTTCTCCGGCACGACAGTTGGCAAAATTAATCCGAAGTTCATGACTGTGTGACTTCTGCTGTGAATTCCAACCAATGGCGAAACGCCAATATCTCATTTCTGGAGCAGTCAGGAAGGTGATGGACTGGCAGAGGACAGGGCCATGGGGAGGGGCAGGGGCATCAAGATGAAAAGATTTGCTGAGTATTTACCTTCTCCTCAGAGCCGCCTTGCACCAGTTCAGGATGAATGAAGAGCCTGATAGGACAGCTCCTACTGGCTCTCCAGGTGGCTCCGCAGACCCGCGAGGGGCATGAACCGCTGCACTGAGGGATGAGAGTGGAGGCAGCCTTGACTCAAGATAAATGTGTCAGGAGAGCATCTTTGTAATTGGATCTTTTTTTCTTTTTGCCCCCTCAGAGGAATATTCATCCTCCATTGTCACAAAATATTTTATTGTAGTTTGAGAATTATGTCCGCTCAGGCCCTCCGAGGTTCAAAACAGAGCTGTAATTTGTGCAGTTGTGGTCTGAAAGTCTTTTGGATGTGTATCTAATTAATCATCACCGGGACAACCTTCTGACTGCTGGCCCTGCAGAGTGCCAGAGACTCCTCAGGCTAGAAAAGGCACTTCCCAGTGTCCTCCGCTTGTTGTCTGGGTTTAAGTGAGAATAAAAAGTGCTCCATGTGTAAAGCATAAATGTGTAATAAAATCTCTTATTATGAGCAAACGGATAAATAAAAGACATTTTAAAGCAGTTTGTAGAAACCGGGTCAGAGCAAAAAGACGCTAACAGTGAAACTAAATCATTCTCTATGCTTCAGTCTTTGACCTCTTGATTAACCATTCATGAAGAACAATTGAACAAATTTCTGTATGAATTCAGCCAACAAAGTCTACCTCAGTTCCTTTATTGTATTGTTTCATTTAGAGAGCCCTCCACAGGTAAAGATGTGAAATTTGTTTAAAATGGATTTATCTTTTGAATAATCAGTTCTCTCTTCACTGTCACACTTGTTGTGTGAAGCGACAAAATAAAGTGGGCTCCTTGTTCAGCTTTGTTCATCAAAGCTCCAGCTGTTCTAACCTTTTTAATTTTTGATCTTACTCTAGACATCTGCTGGTTTACGTGGAAGACTATTTTCTTTTCAGTCATTTCCTGACTTTTGAAGATCACATATCTATCATGTTTTTAAAAAATAAAATGATCTTTTTAACAATTTGAAAGGTGGCTAAAAGAGACGAGCTGCTGTGTTTACATTTATAACCCAGAAAAACAGGAAGTAATGAATTACTGATGAAATGTTCGTACACAATCTGATCAGCTAAAGAGTAGTTTGACTGAAAATGTTTGCTACATGTCATCCACAAAGGTGACATTTCTTTGTTTACTGCTGTAAAATGCATCAAGTTATAGGTCGATTTTTTTTCTCTACATTTTCCAGCGTAAGAATGTGCTGCTGATGAATTTATTTTAAGGTTATTTACAATCTCTTTGAAGGGTGCTAAAAAATGTGCAAGCGTTTTCTGCATGTGTTTGGCAGTAATCCTGCATTGCTTCTTTCTCTCAGTTTTAAGATCAGAATAGTTGCATAGCACTTAGGATTTTGCCATATTTTAGCCCTTAATCATTATTCAGATTTGTTGTCTTGATTTTGTTTTGGCTGTGATACATTCCTGGAGGGAGCATCACCTGAGATAATGCTGTCATCCTGCAATTGTTCCTCTATTGATATTATCTTTATTTCTTTTTTTTTCTTTTTTTTTAATGATGAAATATTGACATCAACATTTTGCATGGCATACCTCACAGACATATTGTGAGGTATGCTGTGAGGTATGCTCATACTGGCAGTTATGTCAGTATGAGCAGACTTACCTTTCTGCTCATACTGAGCGACCGTGGTTGTGCTGGAGGTTTCTTCCTGTTAAAGAGGATTCTTTCCTCTCTACTGTCACTACATGCATGTTCAGTATGAGGGATTGCTGCAAAGTCAACAACACAACACTAGGAGGAATGAAAGCTCCAAGTCAGTGACTTGAAAGAATCTACTGGTTTTCCGTAAATAGAAACTTTTTCAACTTATGTGAATAATTAACTGAACTTGACATTATTGCTTGATAACAAGGATCAATTAGAATGCGTGCATGATTCAGTTGATTTTCTTTTTCTTTTTTTTCCATTTTTGTAAAGTGCCTCAAGGTGATTTGTTGTGAATTGGTGCTATACAGATAAACTGAATTGAATTGAAGTGTATGGATTCTAAATTGCCCAAATTGTAGATTAAACCTCTCAGTTGACAAATGTATTTTGTGCACTTTTCATCAAAAGTCTAAAACAAAGTAGGGACAGAACTGTTCAGTATCTGCAGATCCACTTTAAATAATATGTGAAAATATAACCTTTTAAAATGAGGATAACTTCTTCTATCCTTATTTTAAAAGGATAAAATGGTGATGGGGAATAGTTTTATTTGAACCTCTATTTTTAATAAAAGCTCAGAGTTCAGGAAACTATCTCGTTTGGTTTGAAGTTTTATTGTGACAAAGTTGCACATTTCTTTTGAGACTATAACACGGCCCTTAAGATTTTTACATTAGCAAAACAAAGATATTTTTAAATGAAATAAATTATTTAGTGTAGACATTAATATAATATAATATAATATAATATAATATCATATAATATCATATAATATAATTTTGACTTTATTATATACTCTATGTCACAGGCAATACCACATGTTCTTTGAGTGTTAAAATGAATCCACTGTAATCAGAGCACAGCTAATGAAATCTGAGCTGTTAAAGTCAGACCACCATGTTCCAATAATTCATCCTCTTCTGAAATGCATCAGTCATATTGGCAGCTGCGATCGGCAGATAGGAAATGCTGTTATAGGCCATTTCCTGAACTGCAGATTTTTACTCAGATTTTCCTTCTCCATAAGAGAAATAAGTGAGAAAAAGCAGGAGGGAATTACAAAGAAAGTTATGTTCACAGTCGCAGCAACTCGGCTCGTAAATACAGCTAAATTTCCTCTCGGTTCTTTATGTATCTGCAACATAGTTTCCCTTTTATGGGCTTGCTGCAGTTTTTTGGCCGACATTCATCTTCTGAGTCACTTTTCCCCTTTTCGTCCCCGTTTGGTTATCAATTTTGTTCTACCTTTCCTCACTTATCCTACTACTTTGTTTTCTTTTTTCACTTTAGTTCCTTTGTGTTTTTTATTTCTCCTTGTATGTGACATTTTTTCAACTATCTGTCACCTCCTGCTTGTTTCAGTCTGCTTTCATTTTAGTTCTTGTCACGTTTCACGTGTCTCTATGGCTCAGGCACACATACATGCATACTTCTGGTGGGATCAGAGGCTATGTTCTATATGGAGTGCTAGTTCTGTCATTTCCCATCTGTTTGTTTCGCTGGTCTGATATACTCTGTTCCACCCTTTTGCTGCTCAACATCTCCCTCTTTCCCCACTCCTTCTTCTTCAGTCATTTGCTACTTTTTTCCTCCTTAGATCTCCAGCTTTTGGGATAATATTTTGCTCCGTCACATGGCTACTGAACCGAGGACCTCCCCACACTCTACTCACCCGGAGCAGACCCACCTTTTACTTTCTTCACTGATCCTAAATGCAAACTCCGCTGAATCAGTCACATTTGAAATTCAGATCAAGCAAGGCTAAAAAGATCGATGATTCTCAGCAGCTTTGCTTAGATGCTAAGAATAAACAGTCTGAGCAAAGATACTGTAGTTCTAAAGATTGATTACACATTACGATCCCTCCTGCTTATGCAAAGTGAGCTTTATTTCTATAGTTGTCCTGCAATAAGATAAGATGTTTCAAATTTAGCTGAGGAAAGGTGGTGCATCACATTAATATGTTAATTAAGTAAGTAATTAAGTAAGTCTTTGCTGAGGCACTCAGATTTCTTTCACTTAATTGTAGAAATATTGAAATCTTTTTAGTAACATTTCTGTCTGAATTGTGTTGATTCTTATTGCTTCTGATTAGTTACACAACAGAAAGTATTTTTCTTTCTTTCTGTTTGTTTTTTTTTAATAGGCTTTATGGGGTGGAGTGTGTGTGTGGAGGGTTAGGGGGTGGGCATGTGTGTGTGCGTGTTTGTAGGGTGTGTGAAATGGCAGATGGATAGGCTTGCCCAGGGCGCCAGTAACACTAGAATCGCTGTTGTTTCCACGAACATCCCTCACAGACTTCTGTCACAAAGTTTATTACTTGTTTCCACAACTTTGAAGGATCCCAAGAGGTTTATGATTGAAAGCGCTTTAATGGCCTTCCAAACCGAAGATTTACAGTCATCACTTTGCAGTGCTTTCAATTAATGCATCTTTGAGGATATCAAACAGCTATGTTGTCTCACCTGTTGTAAAACAGCAAGCCCGTATTTATACATTATACTGTGGGAAACAATAAGGGCCTCTCCTTTTAGCCCTCCCTCGCACATAAAAATAGTCTAAGCATTTGGCGCTTTGTGAGATAATCAAGTGACTAATTGTGCAGCATCTGAGTTCTGCCATCAGGGGCATTTTAAGCACTGGCAGAAGAAAGTTGTGATTTGCCAGATGAAGAAGATGTGTTGAAGAGATTGAATGCAATTACAGAAAATGAGAGAGAGGAGACATCTGCTTTGTTTGTTTAAGATTCACTCCTACTGAATCAGTCTTGGTGATAATTGGAGTTTATTGACATAAAAGACAAAAGAGCGCTCGCTGCCCATATAGATCTTAGTCATCATGTTGTGTTTCATGTGGTTGCCTGATTTCTTTCTCAATCCGTCTCTCTGTCTGTGTTTATGTAAGTGTAAAGCAGTGTGTGATTCAAGATTGAGGTTTATAAAGGCCAGATGACTCCCATGCATGTGTTTTCATGTGCATACACACGACCAAGTACAGCAGAGTGCTTGTAATCAGTCTCTAGTGTCACTAAAAAGTCTGTTTGTGGAACTTCTATTTTCTGAGGCCAATTGTAGTGTCTTGGCATGCAAACATAGAGGATTTTATTGTTTCGAAATATCGATCATTAATGATTTGGGGACTTTGGCAGAACTGTTTTTATGAGCCCATCTGCCACCGAGGCAGCATAAAGCAGAGATGGATAGACCCTATAGACACTATATTTGGGTGGCTGTTGGCATCCTGGCGGTGCGTCGGCTGACTCCTCTGCTCTGTGGGGTTCGTGCTGAGGAAAGCAAGAAAATAATTTAATGGAGCAAAAAATAAACAAAACTCAGCAGACTAAAGCAATTTGCCTCAGAGGAATAAGCTGTAACGGCTGAGTAAAGCACCGCTGCGAGTGGAGATTACCTCCTCTTTTGTTGCTGCTATTAACGGTGCCCTCACTTTACTGATAATTCTAGGTGACTGAAATGTAATGATGCAAAACAGCAGTGCTGCTTGAAGAGATATTTCCTGTATTTTTGTCCTGTCACTCTTGGAAAAAACTGACTAATAATATATTTGAATAGCCAAATTGTCCAGCTAGTTGATAGAGAAAGAAAGTCGTCTTTGTAGAGGCTACAAACATAATAACTTCAGGTCTGTCACTTGCTTTCTGTGTGTCATATCACTGGGAGAATGAAGACTATTTTAAACATTTTAGCTTCTACAAAACTGAGTGATTGAAGCAACCAAACATTCATTTTTTTTTATTATTAAGTCTTACTTTGAGTCGTCAGTTCTTAATGAATGAGTTGTTTTTTCATCCTTTTATGGGATTAAAGGGATTAAGAAACAGTAAATAATGAATAAAAATCAAGAAGGAAAACAAGAGACAAAAGGAGTATTCCAACAAAGTGATTTCTGTGCTGTTGTTTGAGGTAAGTGCTCACTGAGCCACAGTTGTTTCCTCTGCAGCCGTAAACACAAAACCCAGCCCTGATAAACTACACAAACTATGAGTATGGGCATGGATGGGTCCATGTCAGGTCTCCCCTTCACTACTTCCATTATCATTTCATATTCTACTAATTCTCTTGGCAGTTGAGTATAATGACTCATGAAAAAACTATGGCTCTCAAAAGCCACAGTTGGTATACTGGTGTGTTTGTGAGTAAAATAACAAACAGCACCTTAAATAATTTCAAAAAGTTTCCACATATAGGGCTATATTCATCCTGCATAACTCAAAGGTAAGGCAAAACTGTTAAAAAAGAAAATATGAAAAAGTGCAGTAATATATTTGCCATAAAAAGACCAAAAAAGCAAAAGGACAAAATGAAAAACAGTCAGTATTGTACTTAAAAACTTTTACTGTGTTTCCCTTGACCTTAAGCAATTCTGTAAGAAAATCTCGGATTCATTGTGCAGGACTTTTGTTTTCTCTACATATTCAGGAGAAAAAAACTTTTCGAAGATGATGACTACGCGTTTGCAACATAAAACATACAAGTTATTTCATCTTTTTATTGCTCTTAGATAGACTCAGGGCAATACCATTTTGTTAGGTCAAAAGCAAATCAATAAACACATAGCAGTTCCTCCAAAATGCAGCCACCAGGGTACTTTCAGGTACACCAAAGAGAAATCTATTTGGCTTCTCTTCAGCAGTTGATCTAAGAAATGATCTTAGATTTTTGCAGTTTTTTATAAAGCCTTTAGTAGCCTGTAGCCCCTCTTTACAGAAAATGTCTAATTATCCCATAACACTCACTTGAACACTTTGGTTGCAAAGTGTTCATGTGAAAAACAGAGCTTCTTTTCCCTGGGTTTCTGGGATCAGCTCCTCGTGATCCCAGAGTGTTTCTGTCTTTGTTTTTAAATATATAGTGAATCAAAAAGTACTTTATGAAATGAGGCTTATATCCATCATCTGATTAATGCTTGCTTTATGTAGTACTAAATCACATTCAATTTATTAATATGAATATGCAAGTGCTTTTAACTTTACAAATAAACTGTATGATAACTGACTTTAATTGTGTGAAATTGAGCTGAGTTGACTTAAATTCTATTGATATATATATGTATATATCCGTTAAATGGGGCTGTGTAGAAAGCCGAGTCCAACTTCCAACAAGCAGTTCAACCATTCAGAGATGCTCTGCTTTATTTGTTCAAACCTACTTGACATTGTGTTTGATAGGACATCAAATGTCTTCAAAAGGGTTATTTCAGTTTAGTGGTATAAGGAAATGTTCTGCTATCATACTGTCAAAGTGTTTAGAGAATTAATGCAATGGCAGTCAGTGGTAGAAGCTTGCAACTCACCTTTTTTTATTATTATTTCAGGACAGTGTTCAGTAAAAGAAACGCTGAAGAGTTGATTTTTTCCACCAAAATTGAAAAATATGTTATAACAATGGTGAACATTCATACAATAGAATTTTTTGCCCAATCTCTTCCTTTGGGTTGGATGAAATCCTTGCACAGGGTGAAGCAGTCTTTGTCAACATCTCCTCTTGTGTCATCGCAAGGCATCTCAGTAGGCCTTGCAATGTTTTGCCAATTTATTTCCATATCTGTAAGATAGAGATCTCTCCAGACAGCTTCAGTAATGGTGAGTATGTTGAAAGGAATTCAACATGCAGCATACTTGACCTTGGTTTAGTGGAGGTCGGTTTTATCCCACCCAATGAATGCTTCTACTAATTAAATCTGATCAACCTAACCCGCCTTCTTTTTCTGCCATGAGCTCTCTGTAAAGTAATTTAAAAAGGGCTTGAAGGAAATAGATATAATACGATATCATATGATTAATGCAGTGGGAATTGAAACTCACACTCTCCTTTAGTCTGGACAACAATTTCCACCAAGAACATTTAGTGTATGTCTGTTTTTCTGAGCCCACTCTTGTCTAAAAATTTGTTAAAATGTGATTTAATAACTTAACAGGCATCACAAGCTATTTAATTCAATAACATTTATCGTTTTAGGATATATTTGTGGCGAATAAGTCCACTTCTCCTTATGCAAAACATTCCTCTGTGTGGCAAAACATGCAATTTGCTTGGCTTAATGTGAAATCTTTGAAAAATTGAGAACTGAGAGCATACTGTTTGAAACAAAAGTAATCCTCTTAAAATAAAGCGAGTCAAAGAAAATGAGAAAAACCGCAATGAAGAATATTAAAGAATAATAAAGAGACGCCGCATTAAACTGTAATCTCCTTATAAATCACAATAACTACAGTTTCAACAACGCTTCGGGCTGTTTCCAGATTTCCCAGGCGACACACATTCTCAAAAACACTGGATTGCTGTAATCCTCTTGCTGGGTGTGCTGCAAAGCAGGTGCAGGACCGTAGGACCTTGCAAAGTAGCACGCATTATTTGCTGATTTTTTTGTTGTAAATCATTTTGCTTGTGTCAATACGTCATTAATGTTAGTTGCTGATTGAGACGTGTTTTATGTACATTTGCTTGTGTATTTTCCCCTCTGTTCTTGTGTTCTATGCTTATCAAGTAATTCAGTTGAAAGAGAGCAGATGCAGATGAATATGAAACAGGGCAGTGCCTTGTATGCGCACTCCATCTTTAGCACCTTCACTTAAGCATCAGATGATATCAAATGAATTTCACAGAGAAAGAAAACAAATCAGTGGGTCCAGTATTCACATCAGTTAGGACTTTGGTCAAAACCTAACTTAGCAAAAGTTTGATCATTGAGTTAACAATTAAGTTTCCTTGGAGAATTTTTTCATTGATTAAACGATTAAAGATTAGAACGTTCTTCATTCTCCCTAATCTTTCCAACCACAGCTCTGCTAAGTTGGTCTGCTTTGATAATTTTTCTGTTTTAATGAGAGACTGTGAAATATGTTGGCCCTTGATATTGTTATGACCCCAAAGGTTCTTGTAAAATCCTGCACTGTCTTTGGGCCGAGTCTGCTGGTCATGAATAAATCAGTCTCTTAGCACCGGCGTTGTACCTGGATTACTTACAATTGTTCCAGTAAAATCCGATTATGAGAATCCTCATCTGAACCCACAATTGCTAATAAATTACTGATCTACATCTAAGATTCACTCTTTATCTAAAATCTGAGGGAAAAAAGTTAAAGTATCTCTTAAAATCGAATAAGATAGTCCTTTATTGTCTCAAAAGAACAAAATGAAATATTCTTTGTGAAAGACAAAAACTATTGATCCTCAGGATTATGAATGATATTCTAAATTTAAATCTGTCAGGTTTCTGTTAGGTTATTGAGCTTCTCCATTGTTTGCATTTTTGATCACGTTTCTTGTTTATTGGTGTTTAGCCATAGTTATTAACTATTTCTGTTTCTATCAATCATGTCTTCATTTCAATCAGTCTTTCTTAACTGTTTATCTACTTATGTTTAGATTTTACTGTGTTAGTTCATTCTTTGTGTTCAGCCTGATTCTGATAATATTCATACATATCAGTTTCCACAAAGCATTAGATTGGCTCCTGGGTAACAATAATGTTGAAATTGCCCGTTTATGAGGGTTTTAGAGGCCTGCTGTCTCCTTAACTTCACCCTGTTTCCAGTCAATCACCTGTCCTGTGTTTGGTAATCAGGCTCCTCATTCCCTGTTACTGCTAGATCCTTCTGTTGCCTGTCTCTGTTATGCTTGTTTCCCATGTCATATGACAAGGCCTCTTTGTGAGAGCTTTGTTAGTTTATTATCCTTTATTTTCATTCAATTAAATTCTCATCTCCCTGAAGATCTCTACACCTGGGTCCTTTACAAATTGAATTACGATAAGATCATAGCATTTCTTGCTCAGTTCTGTTGAGTCCGTTAGGGATCAAATTGAAAGTTTTATGTGACATCAGATGAGTTGGACTCTTCCCTGTTATTCTTCACCTGTGGTATCCCACAGGTATCGATACGTGGACTTTTTCTTTATATTCATTTCCCTTGGGTCACCTCCTTCAAAGATTTAGTTCATCATACAAAGGTCACAACTTAACAGCAATGCTTTTCAGTTATTATTAACAAGATGGCTCTTAATTTCCTCCACCGAAATTACAAACAGATGTTCTAGTTTGTTTTGGGGGGTTTTGCACCAAAGAACATTCCCAATAATTTTGTCTGATCCATTAGAGTCAAGTGTATAATATAAAGCACAGGACAATTTAGATCTGTTATTTATTGTAGCTATTTTTCTCTAAGTGATATAATAAGTGCCCTCCTCCCTCATGGAAACAGTAATTCTTGCTTTTATTTCATTACTCCAACATTGCTGCAACTCTGTCTATTCCTGCTTAAATAATGAGTCAGCTTCCTGCTTGCAGATGCTCTAAAACTCATTTGCAGAACTGCTTACCAACACTCCATCCATGCTCACACGATTACAGGTCTCATGTCCCTTCTTTGTCTACCATCCACATTCAGAATTCAGTACATACTCCTCCTCACCCACAAAATAATCCATCACTTGGCTCCAACTTACATCAGTAACCTGGTAACACCATGCACTCCCATTAGACCTATAAAGTCTTCTGATCAAGATCTTTTGATTGTTCTTCAATATAGACTGAAAAAGTAGTCTGTGCTTTTTCAGTGGGGTCTTGGTGCTGTGGAACAATATTCCTCTGAGCCTCAGGAAAACTACCTTTTACACTTTTTTGGACACACCTGGAGACTCGTCTCTTGTGTGTTTTTTGTTTGACTCACGTTTGATTCTGCTTTACTTCATATTTGCATTCCTTCATTGTCTTGTAGTTTATTGTGTTTTTCTTACAATCTTAAGCACTTTGAAGGTTATGTTTTCAAGAAATGCACAACAAACGAAGGTAGATCTATTCTGTAGGTTAATCGTCCATTTTGAGGTAATACATGCACCCTCCAATCTCGCACCTTTCCACTGCTCTCTCATCACCCCAGTGTGAGACATTCCCCATGCCGGCCCAGAAATGGACCCGAGTTGGGAATGGACTTCCCATCACCCCTCTGAAAACGAACCTTTATGAACCGAAAAAAGATAGACAGGGAAAACAGATGAAATAGATAGAGACGTGGTGTCCGGGGATGTGCGTGCCTCCTGAGCTGCAATTCTCTCTCTCTCTTTTCCTCTCTCTCCTCCTTCTCTCTCGCCCTCTCTGTGTCACTAACATGCAGCCCGGGGAGAGGATGGAAAGCTGTTCATGACCTGGCGCGCTGGTGTATTTTGCTATCCATTAATCCTCGCCTTTCACCTCGTTTTAGTGACACCGAATCGATGAACTCGTAAGGGCAGGCCGTCGGAATAGTATCAAATCAACACGCATCGATTCTTTACTGGATAAAAAGGGCAACCAGAAGGGCGGGCTACGGAGATCGCATGCCGAGTCCTGTGCGCGCATGCAGGCGGTCCGCGACGCACAAGCCTGGCTACATGTGTGCGCACCGGCGCTCAACTTCAAATTCCCAGTTCATCTGGATATTGTTCTAGTAGAAAGTGCGGGCTGTGAAACGGGACGATTGCTAGTGAGACAATGTTTTGGTTTGGCATCGTCTCCACACGTGGATTTGGTTGCATCCTCTTAATGTGACGGGAGACGGCGTTACAGCAGCCACCAGGACCCACTCAGCACGCGTGGACGCCGATCAAGAAGCTGTCGACGAGCGACGGAGGTGGCGACTCGTCCTTGGCGGCGCTGGATCAGAGTCGGGGACGCTGAGGAATGCGGATCCGAGATTTTGACTTCTTCAGATCACCTGCGGAACTCTTCGCAGCTCACACCAAAGTAAATGAGTTTTTTTTCTTTCTTTTTTTTTTCTGGGGAATAATCAGTGTTATAAGGCCATTATTTCCTGTTTGAACCTACTTGACTACTTTATGGTTTATTTTTGCTAATATCATCATTATCTTGCTGAATACAAATGTTTTTGAGGGTATTTTAATATATATATATATATATATATATCTACTCTGAAGCTGCTTCTTCTGTTTATTCATCTGCCTTTAATCAAACACTAGATGCCCTGTGTGAACAATTCAGCTGTCAGTCAGTTGTATAATTTGTTTGTTTGTTTGTTTTCCTGCAGCCGACCTTCGGTGAACCCACAGGGCGTCATGTTGAGACAGATCCTCCTGAACTCCACCGACTCCCCGGACTTCGACCTGGTGCTCATGGCCCAGTCCACGACGCACGCCCCTTCCTCCCTAAATGCCTCCAACAGCGGGTCGGTGAGCGTGGCCGCCCTTCTGAGACCCACCACGGGGAGGGGCGGCGGCGGAGGGGGCCTCCGGGAGGGCGAGCTGCACAAACCGGACCTGATCACTTACATCGTCATGTGCCTACTGCTTTTCCTGCTGGTCCTGCTGATTGTGTTCTTCATCAACTGCCAGCTGCGGAACTCCTTCTTCGCCTCCATGCCATATGACAGGTCACTGAGAGAGGCCCGGACCTCCTATAAATAACTCCCCACAGGGACAAAGCTCTGGCATTCATGTTGTTTAGTGAACTTCTGGTGCACGTTTGCTGGATCTCTAACCTGGAATGTTCTCAGTTACAATAGATGCTGCCCGCAGGCCTGAAACTGACATATAAAAACACTTCAGTGCTGTGACAGGTGGAAAGATAAAAGGGGGACCTCAGAAATGATTCATTAATCATAGGCCTGTACTTTCTGCTAATCTAAATAGTGAAACGTGAAACAATCCTCTGCCGTGATTCACCGGCAGCTCTCCACAAAACGGAAGCCAATTTTTTCCAGGATCCTCATTCCAGTTAGTCGTTAAAGCATTAACTCATCCAACTGCTTACAAATCTGACATGGCGCCTGCACTTTGCATCACAGAACTGAGCCCTGGGCCTGTTTTCCTTCATGAAAACATGGCTCGCAATGTGTCAACATAGGAACTACTGTTTTAGTCTGTACAAAAGTATTTTGTAATACTGTAACTGGACTGTCTTGTCTTGTAAGACAATTAGGATACAATCTGAAAAGTTTTTTTCAACTGTAAAATGATCAAATGACAGATTATAGTGGCTATATATTGTTGTATAAAGATACTGAAATGTCTTCTGTAGTTTTTTTGGTTGTGCACCTGTGATCGAATAATACAGGAGAAGATGTTGCAAACTGCTGACGTGAGAGGCCAACTGTTTATCATTTATTACACCCACAGAGGCATTTACACACAGTGCCGCAGGACTGCAAGCCTTGTCACTTTTATAATTAACTTCTCATAGACAATTTTTAGCTTCATAACCATCGTAGGGGATGAAGACTTGTGGCGGAGTCACAAGCAGACCAAAGTGTTGTCTTTTTCAGTGCCACCAGTGATGTGCAAATCCTCTCCAATCTTGTTATTGGGAAACATCACTCACATACCACGACAGACAAAATAAGCTTGTGTTTGTGATCCTGTCCCTCTTACTGTGTGAGTGATAGAGAGAGGGAGATTATGCGCGTTTACAAGTTTGTGTACGTCTGAGTCAGTTATGCAATGAATCATACCTTGTTATATCCATAAAACATACAGAAAAAATAATACCAAACATTCTTTCTGTCAAAGTCTCATCTGTATGTTTTTAACTGATATAAAAGTCAACACATAGAATTTTTGCTTATTTTGTAAGCTGTATGCTTTCTAAAGTCAGAATAGAGGTCCAGTCCTCCAATTTAGCATGTAACACCAGCATGAATCCATTCCCTTCTCACCTTGAAATAACTGCCGTTTACATTTTGACCACACGGTGGAGCCCCAGGTCCTATTATTTGTATGCACAGCATGGTTGCAGAGTTAAATGCTGAAGGGCTGCAACCACTGCAGGAAGGGAGGACTCACACTTGCCTCATAAAAAAGAGTTCAGGCGTTGAAACACACATGCTTACAGAATGAAAAGGACTGAAACTGAAAGGTGGGCCATTTCACAGGGCTATACAATATGCCTTTGATAATTTCAACACAAACGCACTTAAGAGCACCACGGTTGATTATTCCCTTTTCAAGACTTACAAAATAAACTAAGTTGCCTTTGTATTATCAAGGAGGTTGAGACCCTAGGAGAATTAAGAGTTGTGTTTTTTTGGAGCATCTAGCCTGCATTTAGCTTTTTCCATCCTCCTGTGATCAGAGTTCGTCCATGTCCTTGGCTTGTAGCAAACTTTAAACAAGCTAGCTTTAAACAAGCTAATGACTTTCTTTCAACATTGCACTTTCTTTTGGCTACTCCTCCATAAAGACCAGATTTGTGTGGTGCACAAATATTAGTCTATTCTCCCACCACATCTGTGGATCTACCTGCCTTCAGATTTACAATACACCTCTTTTCTTTGTTGATTGATGCTCTTCTTGCCAGGCCTGTAAAGTTAAGTGGATGCCTGGTTTCAGGATGCTTGTAGTTCTTCCATACTCTTTACATTGTCAGATTATGGAGTGCCCTAGGGATGTTTAAAGCTTGGGATACAGTTGTAGAAACTATGTTTTAAATTTCTCTTTTAATGGTGTTTACATATCAACTGTAACCATGGAAGAAGCACAAACAAAAAAAAAACAGTCTGTTGGCTTTCATGATGCATTTCATTCAATGTTCTCTAAAAAACTCTTCACAGAACAGGAGTTATTTCAGTTCAATTCAGTTTATATTTCCTATTCACAAATGTTTCCAGACAAAAAAAAATCAATTTAATTCAATCATACATACATTCCAATTAATCCTAGTTATCAAACAGTACAATATGCTCAATTAATTATTCAAAGTAGTTTAAAAAGCTTATATTTAAGGAAGCCTAGCAGACAATCCTGGGATAAAACTACAAACAAGTGGGCTCTATTTAGTAATTAGGTCAATTCTCAACTTTAATGCAATGGAAGTTATTTTGAGGTGTTTGATGAAAAGGGGATGAATGACATTTAAATAATTTTATTGTTTTTCTTCCATTTCACAAATGTGAAATTGTTTAAGCTGGTATGTTTCATAAAACCCTAATAATGTAACATTTTTGCTTTCAATGTGACAGAATGAAAGAAAAAAACAACAAAAACAAACTTTTAGCTAGGTGCTGCAACTGCACACCTTAAACATTTAACGTTTGAGCTGATTCTGTTTTAATTGTCCTAGATGCTAAATGATTTCTTTGATATTTTAAAATCTAGATTATGACACAAAGTAAAAGAGAATTTCTCTTGTTGTTCCCCTTGTTGCTGTTTGGTGATGCTGCTTAAGCTTGATAAGATGTGATGATCAGTGTTCTGTTGCCCTGTGCAGTGATCTGTCACTTAAATCGGCTCAGGTGAAGCTCAGGGCGCATGCTCCGTCCGCTCACCAGGACTGTCAAAGAACAGGAAGAAGTAGTCTACGGTTGAAACTGCTCGCTTCTCCGTTGTCACACAGGGGTTAAAAAGTTACTTAAACTTTGTTGAGCAGCCATGGAAACCAATATTAGACACACAATCGACTCTGGATATTTTTAACGCCGACTCCGCGTTGTTGTTACCGAAACAACGGGTGGAAGTGGACGCTCAGGCTTTTTGTTCCGCTTTAACTAACTAATTACTGGAGCCCACAGGGTAGCCCGGGCTAAAGCTAACGTTAGCTTTTTTTTGTACCGTATATTTGAGGGGTTTGATGTTGTTTCTTAACTGTGTGGCCGGTGTAACCTACAGGAAGTAACAGCGTTAGGTGCTCGTTGGTATTCCACAGGCGCAACAAGTTGTTTTCGTGGTTCTTGACTCGAGTACTTCGGCTTGTGCTTTGAATTTCCCTCCTTCGGTCATACACACGGGCGGCTTTGCGAGGGGGTCGCTGGGCTGTGTACCAAATTACTGGCAGACCTGTGCTAATTGTGGCTAACTAGCTGAGATACTAGCACTGGACCTTTGGGAATACACTTTACCACCCAAGTTAGACAACATTGCAGGGGAGAATCCCCGCTACACGTCAAATTCAAGGAAACGGATTAATTTACCAATATGGATCAAAACACGGGAAGTTCAGCGTCATTTGCTGGATCCAAGAAAGAGAAGGATAGGAAATCAAAGAAGAAGGACAAGGACGAGGATGGAGATGGGAAAAAGAAATTTGTGAGTATCTCGCTTGACTGAACTTAACGCATTTCTATCTCTCTTAGCCAACTGTAGGGGTGGGCCCAGGTGTCGCACCAAACTCTACACACGCTTTTGGTCAGGTTTTCTTCTCAAGTTTCACACCGACACCCTACCTGTAATTACGGTAACCTCTCCAGGCTATTCACCGGCTGTTACGAGCTTCAGATATTGCCCTGTGTGTTTACATGGTTGAGGTCATAGTTCTGGCTACATATGAGGAAGTTATTGACTCTTCACTTTTTTTTTTTGTTTTTTTTTTTTTTAAAGTTCAACTCATTTCTGCATCTGAGACTTATACATTCCTGACTGATTGCAACATGCCAACACAGGACTTCAACGTTTGTCTGAGTGCAGCACACACCCCTTTATGGTTGTGTTCTTTTCTACAGAGGCAGTGTATCCCCGTCTCTAAATAAAGCGATCCGTGCAGAAGAATGTTTTTAAATGAATTAACTTAACTTTCAGTTTATAGGTGTGGCTAAAATTTTCTGCAGATTACTTGGTGTGGATTTTTTCCCCGGGCTGTGTCAGCTTGTGTGACTCAGGGTGTTGACTGGATGGCAGCACTGAAGTAAAAGTCAACACAGTGATAAAGTTTGTCATCACCCCGGTCAAACGCTTGTGCAACTTTATCCTCTGGTCACCTCTGGCAGCAGGTGAAAGCTGATATTGGTCACAAACCGTAACCATACAGTAGACGCAGACCAACTCAGCTTTTCTATGTCAGGACTGAATGCACACGTTAAATAAAAGTAAATTGTCTTTTATCGTCAGGGCTTCTACAACAGCCTAAATACAAGGCAGCTGGTCCAGATAAAATTCCTGACGTTTATCATGATTAGTTTGCATGTCCAGAGTTGGTATGTTAGCTCAGTTTTTCACATTTTCATAATGCTGCGTGAATGGTCAGCTTTCGTATGCGTTCCACTGTTCATCTTATGAGATTAATATATTTTGTAGGGAAGTAGAGTTTCATATCAGCATGCAGACATTTAATGCGTCTAAATAATAATATACAAATGTATTACTTATTGTATACCTTCATCATTTAGATGTAGTATAAGTAAATATTTCATATGGAAAATTGTTCTGTGTTTATCTAGTTAAATGGGAGGCTGCATGTGGGTATGGTTCATTTAATACTGGTTGCTCTGTCATTTAGTAGCTTTACAAGACATTTCAAATAATAAACTTGTTAGTAGATTGAATACCCAGCAAATAATATATTACTGAAACTAAAGAGGCTCAGCATACGGATATATGACTTGGTGATAACCTGCATCCATCTCTTGATATTGTTTTAAAAAAATAAATAAATACAAGGTTAAGCTATCGTCTTGTGTCTGAACAGGACTGTAGTGTTGTAAGATTATTAAAAGGTTGTTTCAGGTTTTCTAATTGATTTGTCACTTCAATTAAAAATGGAACAACTTATTTTTCCACAGACAGTGCAACGTCGTACTGTCATCTTTAATCTTTAATACAAAGTAAAAAAAATCAAGACTTAACTTTTTTTTTTTAAATAAATGTGCTTACTGGTGTATTGGGTTCATCGCATCTAAACGGGGTGCGCAGCAGGCAGTATTCTTTACAGCTAAGGATTTGATCCAAAGGTGTGCTTGCATTTCATGGAAATTGTATTATGTTTCCATTAGCTCTTGGATTCTCAGAATTACCATAATAACCAGTCAGCACTTTTTTTTTTTATTTTTTATTTTTTTATCTCCCATTCTGTTACTGACAGCTGTGCTACCCGAGTCTCTTTTCACTGTAGAAATCCGCTATACTTAAATTTTAGAAAGATAGTCCACGCTTAAATTTACAGGCTTTAGCTTCTGCTGTGCTTCTGTTTTTTCTACCTGGCTACAGACTTGTGCTCCAAGATGAGCACACTGAAGAAAAGCAGAGCAGGTATTGATGCATTTCATCTCCATGTATCACAGGCTGCCTCCAGTAGTCAGTCAGCAACACGTTTCCTATTTGTTGTGTGACCTCCCTTCCCAGCATTTGTGCTTTTATTGTTTGGAGGCTCCCTGATTTTGACGTTTTTTTTTTTGGCTTAGTTTGGCCAGGTTCTCTTCCCTCCAATTTCTGTTAGCAGCTGTTGCTAAGTTTGCAAAAGTTTTACATATTTGTCTTGTTCTTTTTTTTTTTTTTAAATTAAGGTTCTGTAAATATAGAGAATGTTTGGTCTTTTTTTCTTTTATTAGAAATATTCCCCTCATTCAAAGCTATAGGTCAGTTGGCTGCTCTACATTGCCCTCAAGTCTGTTTTTATACCTTATTTGTCTCTATGTTGTCCTGAAATGGATTTGTTCCCTTTGCGGGGTAAATCCCTTCCCTTGCCCAATGGCTGCTGGAGATTGCAGCTTCAGCATGATTTAGATATGGTTGTCAAGAAAAGACAATATATAGAAATGTATGTTTTTTTTTTACTTTGGTCAACAGTAAACAAATTACTTTTTTCAATTTGTGAAATAAATTAGATTTCATTATGCTCTAAAACTCTCATATTAGTAGGTACAGCCAATGCTTGGGTAACAATATACCCACTTGAAAATGTTCAATCTTAATGCTTAGACTTTTTGAAGGACTGTGCTCATATTTAAGACTCAGAATCAGTTTTATTCACCAAGTGTGAGCAGAATAAAACAACCTCAAAACTCTCTGAAGTTGTTTTGATATTTGGACATTCTAGTGTATCAGTTGTATCAAAATGGTGGCTGTGCAACTCCACTGTCCGGGCTGCTGCACACATGTGCTTCTGAGTTCCACCTTTTGCATTCCACATAATTAGGTCATGAATTACATTAGGAAAATTAAGTTTTGATGCTTGTTAATCAATAATATTTCCCTACTAGTTTTTGTAGGGGTCAAAATGTGACTTAAAAACTGCAAAATAAGGGGGTGTAAAATAAAATTGTTGGGGAAACTAAATAAAATGTCAGATTTTTTTTTTGGTGGTGTGTCTAGATCTTTTTTTTTAGCTATAATTTAATGAAATATTTAAATACCCATTGTTGTTGAGATATTTTTTTTTAATTTACTAGTAAAATGACCATCTCCTGCAAAAAGACAACCTCTCTCAACAAATATAATGTTGAGAGAATTTGGGCAAAAGACCTTTACTGAAGCAATTTTTCAATATGGGTGCTGAAAGTATGACGCCTTGTCCTGACCTTTGATAATGTAGGTCACTCTAATGAGCTGATTCTTTCAAGTCAGCATTTCTTGATCAGTAAATAAATTCTCTTCCCATGCCTTCCCAAGAAAGACAGCAGATCTGTTACTTAACTTGACTATGCATGTTTATAAGTTAGCTCCAAGATGTTAAACCCAATTAATTTGTCTTTTATTGCACCTTGTAGTTGTATAAACTTGAGATGAACTTGTTTTATAGTGTGACATCAACACTCAGCTGTTTTTCCTGTTCTACCGACTGCTCTGATTTTAACATAATTCTTCGCCTCATTCAGTTGAAACCAGCAAGTGGAAATGTGTCACACCTATGTGTGCGTTTTGTCTATACAGCTGGCTACATGGAAACCTAATCAAAATTATCTCGGATAACCAATATGTTTTGTCCCTGAGTCAGTCTGTCACTCGCTAGTCAATTTTAGCCGAAAATGTCACAAATAATGAGTCACATTATTTTATGACAACTTGGTCTTTTTTTTTATATGCTCATTAGCTCAGGCACAGCAGAGCTTATCAACCCATATCTGACCTTAAAGATAATAACTGAAGCTGACAGGAAAAAAAAATCAAACTCTTCTCTGGAAAATGTAACTTGAAGATGTGTTTGACTGGAGTGATATGCATCTTCCTCCATATCTACAGGTGTGTCAGGTATTTGGTTTGAAACCAAAAGCGAAGCTCCCTATAGTCCTATCTATGTTAGGTCCAGAGAGACAGAAGGTCAGCATACATAAATGCTGTTGATGTAAACATGCCTTCTGGCTCCAGCCAGCAGGCAGACAAAGTGGGGATTAGTCAGGGATCACTGCCTTGGACAGTTGTTTGGGATACAAGGTGAATTCTAGATCACAGAATTTGGCCTGGAGTCTTTGTTTTTCAGTGTCCAGCACAGTTTTCCCTGCAGATTTAGTGTCTTGCGCCACATAATGAGGTGTAAGTGTATTACTTTTGTTGTTTTACACTTTTCTTCAAAAAAGTGTAAAACTTTTTTGAAAGCAGACAATAAGGCTTTTCTTAGGGGTTGGTAACGTGCAGAATGTATTTAAAGTAGTCAGCATTCTTCAAAGTGTTTGTTAGCTGCGAGAAAGCACAGTGACAGTAAAATAAAGACAGTCTGTTTATTTCTGAACATTCCTAGGTTGAATTTCCGCGTGTTTGCCGATGAAAGAGTGGTTTAACTACTGCATAGAGTTACTTGAAGTCGGATGACTTTTCTTTTTCCTGTTATAATTAACGCCGTTGCTTTGATCTCTGTCCATTTTTATCTCAGATTTGTAATAGTTGTGGGCTTGACACACAGGGAGCAACATTGCTCTCTCTCCATTCAATTTCTACGGAACTTGTGTGATGAGGTGACAATTGCCTTCCCTCCTCCGGCTAAGCGACCAGCGAAATTTGTGCCTGTGAAATTTTGAGCTCATACACGTGCACACGCAGGCAAGCGATGCAACATTTATCAACAGCAGTGATAAATTTTCAACCTTTATCACTGCTGTTGCTTTCCGTTTGTTGGGAAAAGTTTCAAAATGTTCAACTTCTGTTCAACTTGTATCGCTTTTGTTAAAGTTTTGCTTCTGTTGCGTCCTATTTGTTGGGTTCACCCAGAATAGCAGAAAACTGTCACTTTTGCTCCGTGTGTCAAGTCCATTAGGGTTGAACTGAAATTTCTTTGTACACCAGCAGATTTAAAGTAATTTTTAAAATTTTAACAAGATGTCTCTCTTGATCGGAACTAAGATTCCATTTAAGGGTGGCAAAGTTGGTCCTTATTTTTATTTTTATTTTTTTCATTTCTATGGTTTTATTGGCTCTAGTGGCCTTTATTTGACAGTTGCCAGACAGGAAAGTGGGTTACAAGAAAGAGGGAAGACATGAGGCAAAAGTCAGTAGGCCAGGACTAGAATCTGTGACGGCCAAGTTGAGGAGTAAGGCCTCTATACCTGGGTTGCGATTTACCCCGATGCCACTGCCGCGCCCATATTTCTAATCCAAAATCTGCAGATAAGGGTGATGGAGGCTTTCCAACCTCAGAGATCTGGAGCTCATCACCAAAATGATCAAATAGCAGAGAAAACCTGCAATTACAGGAAGGTTTTGGTTCTTGGAATGGCAACAAACATTTACCCATTTCTTTAACTACGTGACACTTAGAAATTGTATGTTTTATTTGTCCATAAATCTATGGTTCCCTTACATTGTTTAATACAGATGACTCTCTAATTTTTAATTTGCTAATAAACTAATTCTCAAAATACTGTAAAAGCCATTTGTTTAATGGACACCTGGTCATATTGTGTTGGATGTATTTACGCCTAAAAATGTAACCTGTTATGCTGGTTTTCTGCAAGAAAACATGATGTGCTTTAAATAACTTGTTCTAACAACTTGTCACTGAACATGGTTGTGATGTCTGGCTCGTGTGGGCGCTCTCATACTGTCAGCTATAGTCATTGGGTGTTTTTTTTTTTTTTTTTTTTTTGGGCTGTAAATAATTTGTCAGTTGTTACCATTCAGCACCTGTGTGTTATATCAGGTGGGATTTGCAATATACCACAACCGTGAGGAAATGCTGGTTTTAAAATGTTCATCAGTTTAAAGTACGTTTTACAAATTTAGCCATAATTTTTATCCTGAACTTTTTAAAAGTCACTCCAGTTGTTCAATTATGTGGAGAACTACATAAACTTCTATTACTCTTAAAATTACAATAATTTTAAAAGTAATAGAAGTAGTTGCATAATAATTTAGAAAAAGTTCTGAATTATTAAAATGTGGCTAAGTAGTTTCCAAGTCGAGATATTCATCTGATGCTAATGAGCAAAAGGAACTGTCCAATGAACGGTTTAAGACAGAGCAGGGAGCTGACTTTTTCCACAGCAGATGGTAGAACATGGAGGGGATCAGTTATGTTGCAGAGATGGAGAAATCACTGTATGGCAGAGCATACAGGGATTTTATAGATTTAACAGAGACATGTTTCCACGCCGACTAATAAGCAACAATTAGCTGAATTAAGAGAAAAGGATTAAGGCATAAATGCGAGAATTTTTTAATATGTTCTAATGCAGTGTTTCTCAGGTACAGCCCTGCATATTTTAAATATCATGATATCCTCTACAGCCATCAAGTGCTGCATAAACCCTACTAATCACCCACTTATTCAAACCAGGTGTGTGGAAGAAGGGAAACACCTAAATCATGTAGGGCAGTGGTCCATGAGGACTGAAATCAAAAAACACTTTTTTTTTTAAAGCAATCAAACACTAAGTTACAGAACCAAATGTTGCGGAATATAGAAAATCAATTCATAACTGAACAACATGCTGTTGTGACCAAAAGTCAAATTAATCAGATGTCTTTAAGTGACGTTATAAATTTTAACTTACTCCATGAATGAGGAAGTACATGTGTGCTTTGTGGCTACAGATACATTTTACACACTCGCAGGATGTAAATCTAACTAATCAGCTAGTGTTTATGCATCACTGTGCCAATTTGACTATTTGGAGTTTTACTACAAAATGCCTGTGGAAAAGTTAATATCAGTAATATGGTACTACAGCGAGTGGTAAACCAGGCAAGGGGTTCTACTGCACCGTACTATTTGCTGTAAAAGCGTAGACTAAAAAACGGAAATTACGGGTCTGTTGTTGCTGTTTTCTGTGTTTATGTCCATTCCGGTGTATAAACATGGCTTTAGATGTTTTATATTCATCTTTTGACCTAATGGGAGTTTTTCACTAATCTCTGGCTGGAGATTAGTGTGGAATCTATGAGCATTTTTCCACTCAAGGGCTGTTGCTCTTGAGTGGTAACCACACATCTTCAAAATAATGGGATGTTGCAAATGTTTTTAATTTTATTTTTTCTAGAGCACACAAATAGCTGTAGCTGGATACGAGTTTGAAGTGCTTTTAATCAGTAAGCATCAGCATTATTGCAAAGTGCATCATCTTTCGAGCGTGACATCTTCTCCCTGACTGTGACTTTATGCATCAGTCTGATTACTTCCTGGGGGAACCACCTCAGCAAATGCTTATCCTTCTGTAGTGGCACAAATAAGCAGGCCAGGTCACGACTTTTCAGTCCCTCTTAAATCTGCCTTGAGTGCTCAGAGTCTAATGGAGAAGGTAAATATGCACTTGTTCTTCGATTCTCCTTGGCATCTTTTTTTTTTTAAACGTACCCACTCCTTTTGAACAACAAAAACCCACATGCTGCAACAGACCTGCGACTGTTTGGTGCATCTTGGTGTAATGTTGATTTTATAACCTAACCCAACAAGCTTTTATACCATGAACAGTCATTCATTATTCATGAGAGGACACTACCCCGTGTGTACATTAAAAATTAACACGCAGCATATTAAAGTGTTTTTTAAATGAAGACAACATATGACGATTTGGTAAACTGTTCTTGAAAACTTTAGTAATTGGTAGTGTGTTGGCATTACTGCAGAATTTATGTATTTTTTTACATTCTAAGCATTTGTACCTCCTGTCAGTGTCTTTCACCACGTTGCCAATATTTCTAAATCCCATGCTTCATGGGAGAAAGTCGCTGACTGCTTAAAAAATTCAAATAAAGCAATGTTCTGTAATCCAGTTGGATTTCCTCTGACAGCTGAAGCTCTTTGTTGCTCCTTTGTAGAGATCCAAGCGCATGGAGTTCCCTCCAGTTGATATTGCTGTAGCAAACGGACACAACTTCTAAATGCAAAAACATACAGTATGGCAAATTACTTTCTTCAATTAATCAAGATTAATCCATTATTGAAGTAACTGTTGGCTAATTTAGTTATTGAATAAACATTAACTGAAATGTACAGCTTATAAAACATCCCATTGGCTGAAAGAACAATACAGTCAGAGCAGTAATGAAGCCAAAACTGTTCAAGAAATGTATACAATTGCATTTGAAAAACCCTCTTTGTCTAAATATATTCTATGTAGAACTCTAGTCGTATAGTTTATCTGGTTCAAATTTTGTAAAAGAAACAAAATCATTTTGCTATTCAGTTATTAATAGAAAAATTAGTCAACCGTTTACCCTACAAGCAGAAAGAGCTAAGCTTTTTTTTTTTAACCTGCAGATTCATTGTTAGCTATAAATGATCAAGCTTGTACTAAAGGGATGCTATGCTACTGCATTTTAAGTAACACAATGTTTGATTTACTAGTTAAAAATTGAAGAGTTGAATGTATTTATGCTATTATACAACATGAACATGCCAACTCTTTCATCTGGTTAATCGACAACATGAATAGCATAATCGATTCTCAAAATAATCATTAGCTGCTGCCCTAGTCTTGTTAGAAATTCTAAAACTTTGCAGAGCTCAAATTAAAATCTCAAACTTATTTCAGCAATGATTTCTAACTTTAATAAAAGATCTAATTTGGAATAAAAAGTGACTATCCACTTCCTCACATTAACAGCATCCCTGTTAAGAGGATCAGTGGTAAATTTTGCAAAACTCGTCATCATGGAGAATCTCAGTGCTATACAAAGCTAAAATATCTTGCTTAAACCTGACCTGAAGAAAGGGAGAATTTCTTTTTTGTTTTAAAATTTAACTACAGTTTTGTGGGTGGATTAGGGATGTGATTTTTGTGTTACATGTCACATAGTTATGCTAATGGCCTGTCTGAACTCCAGTAACTGCATAAGAGACACCTTAGTTGAACAATAGATGCAATGATTCTACTACAGTCAAATATTTGCTGTTTTATCTGCATGCCTCACATGACTGGTTTCTCTGAACTGCCATTCTGTGTGTTTATAACAAAGTTCTTTTTGCAGGCAGGTGGAAGTTGGAATGTGGAGCCACTACACCTTTTAAATACCTTACTAAGAATAGATTAAGTTCACCCCAGTGAGTGTTCAAAAGTTTGGGTTAGTCTGCATTTTATCACTGTGGAGGTCAACTGACCAACACCCTGTGCTACAGTAAGCTTTATCACACATTAAGATATTTCACGTTGTTAGAGCCAAACAATTGTTGACATTCCTGGTCGTATTCCTTTCACCCGCCTTGCCTGCTCACCTCTGTCAGGCTGCTCCAATGGCGAGTTAGTGGCTACAGCGTGTGAATGTGTGGGTGAAAGACTGAATGTAGCGTGAAGGGCTTTGGGGTACCCTGGACTAGACAAGGTGCTATAAAAGTACAGGCCATTTCACCGTGGCCACGCTTTAGAAAGGCCTAGTAAATGTTGCTGAATGCACAGTAAATGATTAACCAGTCAATTAAAAACAGTTCGAAAGGCAAATCCAACATTTTTCATTATGCACTGCCATAAATTAGCCCTAGATGTTTAATGATAGCTTGCCATCTGTCATTAGTAATTTTGTCTCACTAGTGAGATTTTTTTTTAATTATTTTTACCAGCCATCAAAGCCAAGTATCCAAATTTAATATAAACAGAATTCTCAAAGAAAAATAATTGCTGGAAATCTGCAGTTGTTGCAAATGGCTAAACTGTCGTCATCCAGCTGGTACTAACAAGATTAACTGGTTAACTGGCATGACAAACCTTGTGAATCTATCTACATTTGATTTGTTTGTGTGCTTTGTCTAAGCTTTCCTTAGTAACAGGAAGTTTTTTTTTTGCTTACATGCTTTGTTGCTCCACCAAATTGACAGAAGGTGCAGTTAGCTTTAGGCTTTGGGAATACGTGAAATAACAGGTTAATGTGTGGAGCCACGATCTGCTTATGGAAAATGAATCTGGCCCGTGCGGGCCAGAACCAAAGCGGTTACAGGCACCCTAGTGGAAAAGCGCCTTTTGTTGTCTCAGTGCTAATTCAACCTGTTAACTCTTGGGTGTTAAGATTAAAAATCTCAAGGTGGGTCATTCTCGCCTGTTAGCTCATTCTTAACATAACAAGCTTCTGTATTACAAGTGCTCATTTGATGCCCAACCACTTCTTTCCCTTGCTCTTGTCACAAAGTGCAGCCGTGTCACCCTTATTTTCACATCTTCCGGTCCAAGTCTGCTTCTTGTAGCTCATTGCTGTGCTTACACGTGCCTTCTCGTGCAGTGAGGCTCTGGAGAAAGCAGAAGTTTCTGTCTGACACCGTTTGTCATACAAACGCAGACTTGTTTGAGCTGACAATCATGCAGATTTGGTGCTTAGTATTTTTGGCCTTTTTTTAAAAAATAGTTTTTTCTCATCTCGTATTTGCATACACTGATAGGTCCCTGTTGAACACAGTTATATTTCTCAAATTCTGAGGGTTGCGACAGGAAGTTGTGCAAAAGTAGCAAACAGGATGCTTCCTTATTTGTACTCATTATTTCTCACTCTTATCTTTCTCATTCTTACTTTCCATCAATTGTGTAAATAGGTACCAGAGGGCCAGTAATTATAATGACCCTTCTATGACTTTCTACTCTGAAGGCCTGGAAACTTTAAAGGTCTCTGATGGTTGAGTCTAGATCAGGGTCTGTTACTGTAGTGATCTCAGTTTGGCGTTTGACGTCAGTTTCACATATATTTGTTGTGCTGCTGGTTGCACATTGTGCAATTAAGTGTTAATTTTCTTGTGGTTGAGCTTGCAAAGCTTTTAATTAACTTCCATTCTAAATAATTTACTGTTCGGCTTCGTTTTCTTGCACTTGTGAAAGTTTTTTTTTTTGTCTAGTTTTATCAGCTCAAGGGTTTCCAAAAATAATTGGCATATTATGTTGCATCATTAGCTAAGAAATTGTTGAATTTCTTAATTTTACGTTTTTTTCACAAACGTTTTTGCCAAATGCTCTGCAGTAACTTTTCCTCTCTGTACCCACCCAATCACATAAGGTCACTAAATTTTCTTTGTAACTATAATCTTGTCATAATGCAGTTTTGTGATCTTTATTCTGTCTCGGTAACATGACTTGGCGATTTAAGTTGAATGTAGAATCTACTCTGCTACTAAATGTGTGGCTGTATGTCATGTCTGATAGCAGGTTATTTTTTTAAATAGATCAAATAGTTTTTGCATTTCTGAGCTTTATATAGAACAAGTGTGTGTCTCTCTCATGTGCTAGTAGACTAGTAGAACACAGAATTTGTGTCACTGTTTTCATGTACATGAATTAACGAATGCTTATGTTTTAAGTACGCTATGCTGAAAATTGCTGAATTGATTAGTTTTTGTAAGATGTAGCTTAGGCTTGCTGTGTCCTCAGAAGTGCTTGTCGGACTCTTCAATGGTTTTCTAGTAAGCAGGTACTAATAATTAGCAAGTAATAGTTTTCATCTTTCATGATTGTGACTTTCTAATAACAACAAGCCAGGTAACTAGCAATAAATTATGTAATAAAATTGATTAAAATGGCAATTCTAAGTACCTAGAATAAATTAGCTGGAGGATTCTTGTTTCCAACTGTCCTGCGCTACTCAAATATCGGTTTTCTAGGACTGTCCCCAAACATAAGCACTTCTTATCTCCGTATCATTTTGAACAGTCAGCGGAGAGCTGGTTAGACAGAACAGCTCCTGATCCTCACAGATATGACTGGGCCTCACTGCTGTGTGTTACCCGTGTCGTAAAGGAGGAGCTTAGTTGGGATTACGGTGTCAGACCTTGTCTCTGTCTCTGTCTTCCCTTTAGTGATTACAGCTAATCTTTTGTCAGCTTTGTGTACCAACAGCACTGTTTCAAGAAAAGGAAAAAAAAAAAAAAAAAGCATGATTCAGCCGCAGCAAAATTGTAATTGTAATTTAATAGAGTAATACTGTGAACTAGTGCATTGGCTTCCTAAATTTAAATAGTGGATGTCAGGATAAGGTCACGATGGAGGTTTGACATTTGGACAAGTACATGAATTTAAGCAAGTAAATTTCATTTAGAAAGTATTGTTCGCTGAAGGAAATTACACAAATTGCTTCTTAGTGAAACACGAAACACTAAAGGGTACATAAGATGTAGTTTAAGAGCATAAAGCCAATAAAACAATAAAGTAAATTATAGGCAGTAAAACCCTCACTAACCAGAAAAGAAATGTCATCTGCTTTTTAAAATGATCAGTAGTCTAAATAGTTTCATGAGCATCTTAAACTATTTGTGCACCATTACTTAAAAAGTGACTATCTGCTAATTGGTTCTTGATTAGGCTGTCAACAGAAGATTTGAGTGTTTGCTGAATAGACAAACACTATCTGCCCAACTCTTGTTTTGATAACTGTAGAGGTCTGGAAATCCACCAGTTTTATCGTAGTTAAATGTTGGGACAAGTTTAGATTAGCCTTGGTTCAGCAGTGCAGTCAGGGAACAAGTCAGCCTCAGGGGGTTTGGCTTAATTGTTTTCACAGCTTCAGCTAGTCCTGGAGTTACCCGTGTTGACATCACTAATTGTATAGTTTTCCTGTTTACAGTGCTGTTTCATTTTTACTGCCTCTGGGTTTGGTGGCACTATTTTGTAAAATATTGCACGGCCATAATATTGGTAAATATTGCGATAACAATATTAGCTACAACATATGTCTGCTTCCTTCTTTCATTATTTCCTCCTGTGTGCTTCTAACACTGGCCAAAATGCTGGAGGTCACAATATCATTTGTGTCCAGTATGAGCTTCTGCTGTCATGAGACACTGACCAGTTGGACTAATTTAACATAGGCATGTAAAATACAGGCCCATAAAACTTGGAACAAATTAGCCAAAACTTAATTGCTCTCCAGTCAGGACTTTGCAAAATGAAAACTGCTTTCATTCATGTCCTCATACTGTAATTATCTGCTGCCAAGTTTCATCACCTGACGTCCTCAAAATTAAGTTTAAAATAATCAAGTTTCAGTTCTTAATCGTTCATATCTGCATCTGTAATGTATTGTCTCCTCCACACTTATTGCTACACCTTCTAGAATATTTCTCCGATAAAATTATCAGCCAAAAAAAAAGCACACCCAACAATCTGCTTTTCAAAGGCAGTCATTAGAATAGGAAAAGAACCTAAACATTTTTAGAATTAATTTTTGAGCAAGGAACTTTTCTGTAATGCTTTATTTCTCCAGTGCTGCCTTTTGCTGTAGCTTTGGATTAAGCAATGGTAATGGCACCATTAAGAGAGACTAACAAGGGATTTATGATGCTACACAGGGGAACCCATTTTATGTGCTTGGTAAGAAAGACTAGTAAAAGAATTTCACAGAAATGAAGGCTGCTTTGTTTTTTTTACCATCGTTGATTTGTCTTTCAGAAGTCGATATGTGATGGTGGCATGTCTTAGAGTTTTTAAATGTGCCGTTTGTCCTCTCCTTTGAGACAAGAAGAGTAGAAATCTATCACCATAGAAAGAGGATCAATAAATATCAGTTCAATCCTCTTCTGTTGGGGCTTGAACTATCAGGTTGTACCAGGTTTGACTGTATAACCCTCTAAAAACGTCTTTGTTTCTTCACGGGGCCAGAAAGACAACAAAGAGCCACATATTTGCATCACTTTAAATACCTATTACAGGTTTGGTTCTGTCTTTAAAACCTCAGCTGTGAGCATTTCGCATTCTGTAGCCACAGTGCAGGGAGCTGCTGTCCCCCCCAGTTATCAGCAATGTCTTGTGCTAAAAGTAGGATAAGAGGAAACTGAGAAACTGCACTTATTGTTGGCTAGTGCAATGAGAACATCCATTCTGATTAACCTGCATTTTCCCCTCTCTTCTTCCTTTTCCACCCTATAATTGTTCTGACCACTGCCCCTTGAGTTCACTAAGATCTACCTTGGATCTGAACATAAAGGACAGTGAAAAATCCTCCTGCTGGAGGAGGGTTGGTTTGGAATATATTATTGGCTGGCAGAGTTTAAATGCATAGCTCATGAAATATTATAGCCTACCAAACATTGCATCCAGACAGCCCTTTGTGTGTGCTATTTTGCACACATAAAATTGGATCTGTTGTACAGCTTTACTTCTGGTAAAAAAGTGCTGAAGGAAACACAATGCAGATTTTTTTAAAGCAGGGATCATAAATGTGAACTAGTGACAACAAAAACAATTAGCAGCATTTAGGAAAGGAGCTGCATTTTAGGCCAAGTTGTCTTGTGTTGTTTTGGGCATAGAGCAACATTAATGAACGTGGATCGCAAAATGTAGCAAGTTTATATTTGAACTTCAGTTTTTAGTTTAAATAACAATATTTAACCCAACTCTATTTTACTAATATTAAAATAGTGTTGGTCAGAACGATCTCAGCCAAATCCTCTGGTTATTTCTAGAATAGCAGGATTCTGATTCCAGTTTCTTGGCTAATAGTTGGTGTTTGGTCTCTAGTGGCCAATTATCTGAGTGCACAAATTTATCGGCCAGCAGATTTATTGGTACTGATTTTCTTAATTTTCTGCGATCAGCGATCGGCTGACACTTGAATGTGAAGGCGATCTTATCCCCTGATCTTATCTAAATTGGCAAATGTCTAAAAGTCAATCACTGTCCTCTTCTGCTCTCCCATCAGGCCCACCAGGCCATGTCTCCATATTTTCAGTTAATAATAGTCACAGCTCTGTTGCCAACTCAGCAACTTTCTTGCTACATTTACCAACATTCCAGACAAAAAAAGAAAAATTATATTGGCCAAAATCAAAGTCGGCAGAGCAGTTTTTTTACAGGTTGGTAATTGGCGATTGGCCTGAAAACTGCAGTCAGTGCACCTCTAGTCATCAGGCAAGAGGTGTGGAGTACCCTTTACAGGTCGAAACCCCTCACAGGATGACACAGAGACACACAGGACAAAACGGCATGCTTGCTCATATGGGCAACACTCATTAACATAAAAGTCATGCTTTTGGACTTTGGCGTTAAGCTGGAAATCCCAGACTGGTATTGCAAAACCTTTTTTTTTCTGAAACTAGCCGCTTTAACCTTCCACCTGCAATGGTAATTTGTTTAATTGTTTAGTGCTTATTGTTTTGTTTTCCACATTTGTGATAGTTCATCTTGGCAATGGCTGCCTATTAGTAGCACTTCATAGCAATCTCTTTTGGCCAGTATGTCTGAAAAACAAAAACAAAAAACTCTCCACAGTTAAAACAAATTAGCAGTTGGGATTGTTGTGTATAGAGTAAAGCTTACAGGATATCTGATTGTTTTTTTTTGTTTTTTTTTACATTTAAAACTTATAACTTTCTAGTAGGTGGTTAAAAACGGTTGTTTTTGTTTTGCTTAGTTTTTTTTTTTTTGTTGCCAAAATTGCCAGCAATGTGCCTGGGTGAATGGGCAGTCATGCAGCAAAAATGCCCTACTTGTTATTGCATTCAGACATAATGTCTCTCACACAGTGAGTCTGCTGAAAAGCACTGGGTCTGCGCTCTGTAAGGCATTTAGGGACAATACCAGAATGTAGCTGTGAAAGGTTGGGATTTTAAAGCATTGCTGCTCAACACATCAGTGTAATCTTGGCCCCGTAAGGGTAGCACATTTACTCTGTATTGGTACCATTTTTTTCTTTAGTGATTTAGTTTTAAAGTTTTTCTTATGTATTAGTTTGCACTTTGCGTGCGTTCTGCAGAGATGATAAACCGTTTTTGTTTGCTGATTGTATAGTAAGTTATGTTGACAATGCTTTCAGTTTGTTAAATGTATCAGAATTTGACATAAAATTTTCTGCATTCAGTATGATGTGTATGAGGCTTTAGCTGTGTCTGGGTGTGCCTGTCACAATACTACTTCCCTATGCACACCAAGTATGCAACCATGGCAACCCAGTTTGAACAATTACATAGCGAACATCGTACACTCCTCACCCCCAATTTTACTTCATGTTTTAAGTACTTTTTATTGTTACACAGAGTAGAAATTATTTAGTCTATTCATGTATTTAACTTGCAGCAAAAAATGCATCAATTAACATTATTAAAAAATATTTTGACACTTTTTGTGTTTGCAATGGGTGACATTTCAGGTGCAATCAGGTGCAGGTCGTTCCAATTAAGTCACATTTCTTTTACACTTCATTGCTACTTTCCTTCACACTCTGTGGACTTCAGTCGTTTAGGCAAGAAAATCTTTGAGGTTTTGATATTAAGTATATGGAAGATTAAATATTAATGCTATTGTATTGAAATATGATAACAGCAGCCCTTAATGTTTTTTTTTTTGTTTGTTTTTTTTTGCACATATTTGTAATGACAATGGCAATTCAGCATATTCTATATCTGTAGCTGAAAGAACTGAACCATTGGGCTCTTGGAACTACAGGTTATTTTTAAAGGACTAAGAGTTGCTTTCAGTGTTTGCCAAAAATTTTTTTTCATCTGGTGGTCAACTATGCATCTTAACCATATCTGATGCCTTGAAATTGTGCTTTGTCTCTATAAGTATCTCCTTCTCTTTTTGAAACACTCCATTCTGCATGTCACCATAACGATGCTTCTCCATTCGTTCCATTGACACCATGTAGAAGAGGCTTTTAGTTTGCATGATAAGCTGCGGATGCGCAGTCCTACCAGGTGTTTGCTAATTGCTGCTGCCGCTAGTCTTGTGGAGCTGAGTGGAGGAGTTGTGCTCAGCTGGGGACTGAAGCTCCAAGTTGAAGCTTTGGGTAAATAGGCTTTGCACTAAATATAGGCTTTTATGCCGCCTCTAATGGTTGCCATGGGAGAATCAAGGATTTCTCAAACATGCATGAATGAATCAAAGCAACTCCTCAAGTATGTGTAAAACACATTGTACATGACATTATAACATTATATAAAAAGTTGAAAAATGAAGGCAAATTTTTCATGATGCAACATAAAGCAGAAAAATATAATTTTATAATTGTTTGGAAGCCATGTAGCGTTTCCCAATATTTTCACACATCACGTCTTCTTAATATCGTTCAGGCTTACCTAGATGGTGAAAACTGTCATTGAGTCGACTGTCGTCATTGCCCAGTTTCTTTAGGACAAAGGCTATTATCTCTTCCAGGACTAGCCAGTCTGCTTTGGAGGAAGCAGTGGGAAGAACACCACTGGAAAGAGGGAGAGTGACAGCCCTGTCTAAGAAAGGAGTGATAAAGCTACAGAGAGGAAGTCATTCTGTGCCACTATCAGTTAGTGAAAGCAGCAATACTGCTAACTGTGATAGGATGGTGGCATTATTTCACACTATATGCAGGAAATGATATGTGAAATTTAATGGGGCCAATAACTTTAGGTTGTATTTGTTTTCACTGTTTGAAATTGGACAGACAGTCCACTTTGTTTCTTATGTAATGTTTGTGTGAGACTAGTAGGCTATTCAAGACTGTAGTCATCTCTATAGACAAAAGTTTATAGCTCACTTTATTCTCAGCTGGTTTTACAAGGAGCTCATGTAAAACCAGCTATCTTTGTTTGAGTTGAAATTACGCCTTCAGAACGAGAGTAGTGAATCTCTTGGTCCGTTTCATGCAAGCAGAATATATATATATAAGATC
>CAEGAE010000201.1:0-18216 GCA_903067095.1 Girardinus metallicus
CCCACCTGTTTAGAGTTGTTTATGAAACATAATCATTTATGAATTTAATGAATGTTTTGATTGTTGATTCTGTTGCACTTTGTTTTTATGTTTATGATGTAAAGCACTTTGAAATGCCTTGTTGCTGAAATGTGCTATACAAATAAAATTTGATTTTGATTTTGAATAAATACGGGATAAATGTAGGACTGAGCAATACGGCTAAAGACCTTATCACAATAATAATAATTACTGATTAGTTTTTGTTTCAAACATCTGAAATATTGCCAAGCTGGTGGCTTTTATCCACAGTTTTAACTCCACAACGCTGGTTTCTATTTTTCAGCAGTTATGAGGTGGGGAAACTCGAAACTGCTGCGTCAGTTATACTCAGCAGGTTGTTGCTAGGTAACCAAAGTTGGGGGGGAACTTGAAACTGTTACCTAGCAGGTTGTTGCTAGGTAACCAAAGAGTGAGTGAGTTAGTTGACTCCACCATGAGTAAAGTTGAGGATGCTATGCGGTTCTGGATCGAAGTTCAATGAATATTCTATCAGCTGTGTGATCTATTGATATCGACGACGTGTCCATCGCGATATATCTTATTGATTTATTGTCCAGTCTTAGATAAACGCAGAAGAAAACCTGTTAAAGGTCCCAAAACTCTCCCTAATTTTGCTATATTTTGTCGTTGTACACACACAGCTGTTTAATAAAAACAAATATCTCCGCCATATT
Source organism: Girardinus metallicus (assembly GCA_903067095.1). Classification (NCBI taxonomy): domain Eukaryota; kingdom Metazoa; phylum Chordata; class Actinopteri; order Cyprinodontiformes; family Poeciliidae; genus Girardinus; species Girardinus metallicus. The sequence goes on from CAEGAE010000201.1 coordinate 717, forward strand.
GGTTTTAAAAAATTGTATGAAAGGATTTTCATGGTACAGTTTTCATCCACATGAATACACCAATTTGGTCTTGGTGGCAGAGCAGCGCAAAGCTAATGCCGACGTCAGCCAATCAGATGGTTTCAAAACAACCACGACTTCCTGTTAGGAAGTAAACAGGGCGCCAGGAAATTCATCTGTGTGGGTTGAACTACTTTTACACAGCGTATTAGAATATAAATTTAAAGACTATAATAATATGTGCACCATTTGCCACCATTTTCCCATGTACACACGCAAACACAAGTACAGAGTTCTCTCAAATCTCCACCTTTCATAAATAATTGTTTTAATGATATAAAACTGAATTTCTGTGTGGATGAAAGGCCAAAATGCATAAAAATGTTTTAGTTTTCCCAGATACCTGGCTATGTGTGGACTAGGTCTTTGTGTTGATCTATCACGTAGGATCTCCAACAAATACATCAAAGTTTGTGGTCGTAAAGTGACAAAAATTATTTTTGTAAGGAACGAGAAGACATATGTTCACCATAAGATGCACCTTGTTGGATTTAAAACATCACATAGAAATAAAATAAGCAGAAACACACAAACGTTAGCATGCTGTAGCCCAGTGGATGCCAGAGTCAAGCAGGACTTACCTTATCAGAGACGAAAATACAAATGGACAGATGTCCAAACAGAAGACGGCCCGTTTCTCCAGCAGCCTGAGAGGCAAAGCGGTCAGGACAGAAGGAGGAAGAGTCCAAAGAGGCAGCGGAGGGAAAACAGAGAGGGTTGTTAGCGAGGCAGCGGCAGCAAGCGGTTAGATTAGCCCAGAAGGAGCCGCTGCTTTATGGCCCGGTGCCGCCGGAGGGTGGCACATTCTGGGAGGCCGAGCGAAATACCACACATGAAGCCTGGAGCGGAAACTTAATGAAGCAGCCAGAGAGCGGCAGAGCTTAGCAGCAGAGGTCAGAGCGGCTGGCTCACGCCTCTGGTACGGCAAACCTGCAGGAAGACCACCTCAGGTTGGAACGAGAGAGAGAGAGTCAGCCATTTCTTCTTAAAGCGTTCACCAAAAACAGATTAGAAACCAGAGCTGGAACTAGTTACATTTACTCGGCTCACTCTTTTTTTTTAAGAGTATTTTTACTACACTGCTCTTATTACTTCTATTTGAGTCAATTTATTGTGAAGCATTTCTACTTTTACTTGAGTAAAGTTTTTGGATTTTCTGAATTAAAAGCAAACATGTTTTAACCAAAAATTCACCAGACAGAAACACACCTGCAGTTTTTGTTAAAGTTTCAAAAGTTTTTCATTAAAAGAAACTGATTTGGAAAATGTTTCTTCTGCCTGATTTTATTTTCATTATCGATATAAATTATTGTCATTTAAGTCCTTAAAATACCACAATTTCCAATTAGCTTTATGTTTTGATTCGTCTGATGATGTATAAATATTAAATGATTGATAATTTGATCAGCACTTGACTAGTTGGAATGTTTGTTTTTCCAAACAGCTTCATAAAACACAACAGGAAAGTAGAAAAAAACAAAAGCATGACTGATGATGTAATTGAAGTGAACTTTAAATAAATAAATAAAAAGTTCCTTCCCATCAGAGCAAGACAACACACACATCTGTCAAAAGGACAATTGCATTAATGAACATTTCACTTTTGTCCACAGACCAGCGAAGCTCAACTGAGTTGTTCTGCCTGCAGCCCGGCGCCGACAGGGAATCAAACAAGAGAAGAAGAAAACGCACCAGACTCAGCACAGTCCATGAAAAATTTACTCCGCTTTCTTCCCACCCGCCCACACACACACACACACACACAGCTGTTCCTGAAACTCATCTCTGGCCAGAACCGCATCACTGGAGCCACTGTGGGCCGGTACCGCCTCCGGCCCGGATAAACTCAACCTGCAGCGGCTGCCAGAGATTACAGCGGCTCCTGAACAGCCATCCTCACACAGACATGAGATTTTAACCCTCACACTGCAAAAAACAAAGTCGAAACAAGTGTTTTTGTCTAGTTTCTAGTCTAAATATAAATCACTATTATTTAACTTATAGCAGGACACTTTCCAGTGTTGTAAGTGAAATTATCTGCCGGTGGAACTAGAACTTTTTCATCAATATTAATAAATTATTGACTTAAGCATTATATTTTGCTAAAAAAGTTGCATGCAAGTTTGTACCAAGACATTTTCACTAAAAACTAGACTAAAAATGCTTGATAAGATTTTGTGTTTTTGGTAGAACCAGCTGGAATGTGCCGGAGCACTGCTCATGTTGCTAGGTAACGGGGCTGGGCTCTGCTCGGGTTGCTAGGTAACGGGGCTGGGCTCTGCTCGGGTTGCTAGGTAACGGGGCAGTGTCAGTTGAACACGACTCCTGCCAAAAGGATAACGTGATTTTTAATGATTTGAAGCAACAGAAACATCAGATCATATGATAAAAAGAGTAGGAAAACAAGCTGATAAAACCTGTTAAATGTTTGTACTGAATAAGTTCATGTTTGGATTTAAAATTAAGCCTAAATCAGGGGTGTTCAAAGTGCGGTTCAGGGGCCAGTTGTGGCCCTTGGATTGCTTTTGTGCGGTCCCCAACTGCAATTCAAAAATGATACAAATTTGTCCCATTGATGCAGCTGAATGATTACCAACATAATTTTCTAACACAGAAAAATGTAAAGTACAACAAAAAGTATTTGTCTTTTTATACCCAAGTTTTGACAAAAGTTAAAACCAAGTTTATCCAGAAACCTTAATGAAGAGCCAACTTTGTACCACTCAAATCAGCTTTTATTTCTTACACTTTGTTAAATATAGCAAAACTTTTGATAGAAAGTGACCCAAATCCTGTTCATATTACTGAAAATAAATCTATTAAAAAATTTACATTTCAGCCAAAAAAACATGGAAATATCTGAGCCCCAAAAGTTAAAGATTTGCAAGAAAAAAAAAAGTTGAGATTTTGAAATTAGTGCCAGAAATTTTTAGGAAAGAAACTTGAAAATGTATGCATTTCAAATGACAAAGATTTTCTAGAAAATTTCTGACATTAATAATTTTTTTTTTTTTTTCCATCTACAACATGATACACTGTTGTAAAAAATCCCATTCAAGTTTTGGATTTAATTTTAGGTTGGGTTTTTTGCGTTGTAGTCGACAAAGTCGTGTTTTTAAATGCATGAGTTGAACTTTAACCCGTTTTTTCAGTTAGCTTCATAACTGTGGCAAATGATGTAACCGTTAAAGGCCACAAATTACGATGGAGAACAACAACAGAAAACCTTTCTCCAGCCGTTAGCAGAATAAATCCCTCAGGGAGATTTAAGAAGACCTGCGGCGGCACAAAGCCTTCCAGGTTTTTTTTTTTAGCTCATTGTTTTTATTTTCAGGAGGTTCGCTGAGCCTCTTTGCTCACATCAACAACCCAAAAATAAATCTGGAGCTCCCAGGGTTGGAGTTGCTCCTCTTTTTGTTCTGTAACACAGCAGAAAGCTGACAGATATTTATCAATGTTTAGATTTTATTTGAATCCATCTGCCTACAGATTAATAACTCACATAAAGCCCATCAGTATCTTTGTAAATCTGCATTGCATCAGTTGGACCCGCTGCAGTGACCCAGAGTACTGACAGCTGCGTCTGAAGCTACAACGCGATCCGCCATATTGATTCTCCTCTGTCACATAAATGCTGACTGGGCGACTTCTGCCGCCGCCTGAAGAGACGACCATCGATCCCTGAACTTAAAAAAAAAAAAAAAAAAAAAAAAAACAAGCTTCCACCTGAAGATTTATTGCCACATTTGTTTTTTTTATCTGTACGCAACAAATAGAGCTTAAATAAAAATGGATAAAGGGACGTTCTGTCTAAATTTCTACAACATCTGAATGAAAATTTCTGCTTTGGATGCAAAAACGATATTTAGTTTTAATAGTTTCCATTCCTATGCGAGACAAAATCTTCTGAAAAGTAGATTGCAGATGCATATTTTGGTTTGAATGTTCATGCATGCATAAAAGGAATGTTATGTTATTGCATTCAGGCAATAACATAACATTAAAAATGAAAATAACAGAGTTATTTTCATTTTTAAATGCAGTTTTACTGTATAAAAGAGACTTACTTGGATACATGAAACAGCAAAATGGGCCATTTTTTAATCTGATTAAATTTGAGAATAATCGGTTACCTAAATAATTATTTGATTCCCTAATTTATATTTTAAACTGAAGATTCGTTGCTAAGTATGTTTTTTTTGTACACAAAAAAACAACTAGGACTTAAATAAAAATACTTAAAGGGAAATTCCTGTCAAAGTTTGCACCAGACTTGAATGAAAATTTCTGTTTTGGATGCACAAAAGTTTGGATAGTTTTCAATCAAAGCTAATTTAGTGGAATTCCCGTGTGACACAAAACAACCAAATGAAAACTTGTGCAATGTGAAATAACGTTTACATCAACAATTTAAAGCTAAATAAGGTGGAGGCCTAACCAAGTTTGTAGATTCAAAAATAAAATCAATCAGAGCTCTTCTTCTGGAAATGCATCAATCCTTGTAAAAACCTGGAACAGCAAATAATTACCAGAAGCTGCATTTGTCCAACTAATGTGCATATTTTGTTCTTTGCTATGTAAAAACTACATTAAAAAGAGTATAAATGACTAAACAGCCGCAGCAAAAACCTGCTTGACTCAATTTAGAGGTAGAAACTTAAAACTGTATGTTTAAAGTAAGAGGAAAGACAATGAAACATGCAAAATATTAAATAATTTCAAATTAAGCTTTTCAGCTGTGTGCTCAGTTATCAGACCAGGTGATTTTTAGAGTTGATGTAATCAGACTAAATATTTTTCTCTGTGGTTTTGTTGGACCTATAAGTCAAAGTTCAACCAAAACCCGTTTTAAATTTGGTCGATGTCGAGTTGGGATTTTTTTTTTCTTCCACAAAAAGGATCCAGGTGCTTCTGTCCCACCCTGAAGAAAAAAATAATAATCCTGCTAACTCTGCTTTGAGGTAATCTGAGTTGATAACATCACAAGAGACAAGAATGGAACTGATCAGCCTCCATTAATCAAAGAAATTAACTTATTTCTTACTTCCCCAGTTAAAAACCTGCTTAAAACTTATTTAAAATCTGTTCTTCTGTTTGCTGGAGATGAACTGAACACAGTTAAAACCCTTAAAAGTAAATATTTTATTTAAAAGATATGTGAATAATGATGAGAAAAGAGAAAACTTTAAAAGAGCTTGATAATCTACCTTATGTGATGTCATCAGAACGTCGACACATTTCATGGTCATTCAGACACACCGATTCATGTTTTTATGTTAAAAAAAAAAAGGAAAAACAAACAGAAACGCGGATCTTGACATGTTTTATAGGTAATAAAATGCATCTAGAAAGAGTCTGGACAGTTTTCTATCAGAGTCCTCCTGGCAGCTTTAATATGTGACTTTCTGAAAGGTTTAGTTTTGAGGTTTTTTAACTTTCAGACTCCAAACTAAAACACAAGAGAAGCAATGAGGGGGAAAAGCCATATGCACATATCCAGGTGAGAAGGCTTACCTGTTTAACTCCGCGCTGGCGGAACAAACCAAACTGAATCCTCCAGCAACCTCAAACTCTTCTTATTCAGCCGTAAAACGTCGATATTCGCCTTAAAGCACGCCGCCTGGCTTCTGAATTCACACCTCCACAAACTGCGACATCCTGCAGGTTTTACTCCGTCGACAGTCGGCCCCCTTCGGCCATTTATGCCGACCTCAAACCTCCTGATCCGGCGACAGAACTGCGGAGTTTTCCCCTTCCCTCCGGTTTAAAAGAGAAAAAAGTCAAATTGTGTGCTTCCTACGGAGATAAAAGAGTAAAAGAAGTTTGTTTTCGTCACAGGGGGAATTAAATGTTGCTTCTCCCGCTGATATTGAGCGTCTTCCCCCTCCGAGCCTGCTGGCGTTTCTGTAATCAGATGCTGCTCACCACAATATCCATTCATCCTATTACAGAGCTTAACCCTTCACTGACTGCTGCAGGGCTTAATGCTGCCTTCCAGGACCGTAGGAATTTTCACTTGTCTGAGCTTTGTTTTTAATTACAGAGGGACAAAGATATTTGATATAATAAAGTTTCACTTCACAAAAATATAATCTCAATGGAAACGGACTAATTTCCAAATAACTGATTCAAGGGCAATCAAACCATAGTCATTTAAATGTCCATATGTATGGAGCTAAATTGAGGCAATGAAGTTTGCTCAAAAGAAAAAAAAAATTGTTATGAAACTGAAAAATTATTTTGAAATAAAAAAAAAGATTTCAAACTGAAAATAATATTTGAAATGGGGAAAAAACACTGTCAAACTGAAAAAAGTTTTGAAACTGAAAAACAAATTAAACTGAAATTTTAATTTCAGTTTAATTTGAAATTAAATTTGAAATTAAAAAGATTTTGTTCTGATCTACAAAACCTTTTGTAGATCAGGACCTAAAAAAGATTTGAAAATGGAAAAAAAAAAAATCTGCAAAAAAGTTTTGACAGAAAAAAAATTAAACCAAAAAAAGTTTTGAAGTTGAAAAAAAATTGAGAAACATTTTGAAAGCAACGATTTGAAACTAGGAAAAAACTACTCAAAACTACTTGTCAGATTCAAGGTTTTTTTTCTTTTCAAAAACCTTTATGGCCCCAATTTAGCTCCGTACAAGTGTTCAGTCTCAACTATGAATGCAACTCAATACGATAGTGACACAGTCTCTGAAAAATACAGCAAGTATTTATTGCAGTGTATTGTTTGAAACTACAAAAATGAAACTGGATTTATAGCCTGCATACATTCATTTCTTCTTTTTTAATTTTTAGTCTGGCATTTCTCCTGACACAAAAGTAAAAAAAGGAACACAGATTAGGCAGAAAAGGCGGGAGTTTCCATAGCAACAGGTGACTACGCATTTTCAGAATCTCTTGTTGCTAACATGTTAGCTAACAGAAGTTGAGCTAACATGTTGGGTTTTCTGGAAGAAATTTTTGAATCCCCTCAAAATTTCTTCCATAATTTTCAAGATTTAGTTCTGCATTTATAAACATGACATAACATGTTTGAAAGTGTGTTTCCCAAATTTCTTCTTAAATCGTCAGAAACCATCTCAAGATCAGGCATTTACCAAAAACTAAAAGAAAAATACAAAAGTTGAAGTCACGTTGCCCGTCAGTTGTTTGTGAACATTTTTGATTTACCAAAACAAGATAATTTTGTTTTATATTCTAAATAAAACTTACTCAAATCTTAAATAAAATGAAAACTTGACATCGTTAGTTGTGAAAATGTTGAATAATATTAAGGAAAATGTATTAGTCAGTCGTTTTTTTAACCTGTACTTTAAAAAGATGTCGTTGGTTTAGTTACTTGAACAACAGCGCCACCCACAGAGCAAAACCATCACTAGACTTTTCTTTAAATCAGACAACATTGACTTTCATATAAAGGGTTTTTATTATTGCATGAAGTCATTTTAACAATATCCTTCATTCTCACTAAAGATCTGCAAATACAGTAGATTTTTATTTCACATATGTTAACTTAAAGGGCATTTAAATCTCACATAAATCTCTAATTTTATTTAAACTCAACATAAGAAATACATTTTTACAGAAAAATATCTCCAAGTGATCACAGCTGAGTCTTGATCATTACAGACTTTGCTAACAGTCACTACAGCTGGATTAAAATGGACAGCCATATTGCAGTTTGTAGATCAGGGCCTAAAAAATCCTCCTTGTCATCATCGCTCCTCTGCCAGCAGCGATCTGAAGGTCTTCAGCTCTCTGATGCTCGTGGAAATCCTGAGAACGTTTCGCAAACATTTATAAAGACGTGTGAAGAAACCGATTTAGTTTTATGTCTCAAGAACTTTCTGGAAAGCACCTTTAAAGGGGACCCATAATGCAAAATTCACTGTACGCACGTTTTTGTTGCTTCATTTGTGTCTCAATTGTTTCTAGAAACAAAGTCATAGAAAAAAAACAACAACCATGCATCCGTTTTTTGGTGTCTGGAAAATTAGCTGTTTCAAAAACCATCGGAATGTTTCGTCAGAATTGACGGGCACTGCGCCGCTACCCAGCAACCACAGCCTGTTACCTAGCAACCCAAAGGAGGTTGAGTTGGGGGGCGTGGCCAGAAGCAGCTTATTTGTTGTTAAAGTGGCAGAACCCAAAAACAGCTCACTGTCAAAAGATAACTCATCTAAAAACGATTTTGTGTAAAATCTGATGTTTCGTATCGCTCATAAACTTGTTCTAACTTGTTCAAGGAAGCATAATAGGGCCCCTTTAGGTCGATAAAAGATATTTTATTATGAAGGCGACAGATTCCCACCTTCCGAAGGCGTTGAGGAGGGAGACGATTTCCTGCCGGTTGAGCTGGAAACTGGGTCGTTGCTCTCTGGACTGGGGCAGCGCTTCAATGTGTCGCTCTGAAAACAGGATCTTCAGAGCCGTACCTAATCCCTGAGTCTGGCCGAGAGAGACACACAGAGCGAAACAAAAAACAGACATGATGCTCAATTTCTTCACATGCAGAGGAAAAGGATTTTTTCTGAAACAAAACTTCCAAATTGAGTCAAAATGTATGTTTTTGAACAGCCATTGGTGTTCATCATTACAGTCTTTCCAATTTCTCAGCTAAATACTGAAAAATTCTGGTTCTTAAAGCTTTTACTCAATTGTTTCATGATAAAAAAATATATATAATGGAAATAACTAAATATTCACAAATAATCACATATCATTTTTGTAATCTAAAGTAATCTTTTGATCCAAAGTTGTGCATAATCAAAATATAATTTACTTTTTTCCCCCCACATAAACATAATAGCATTACAAAAAGCTGCCTGTGTCAAAACGTAAACATTTGACCTCCAGGAGGCTCGATGCGTCACAACCTGACATTAAACTGAACCTTGAGTTAATTTGGTGCATTAACATTATTAACATAATTCTGCTACATTGTTGTAAGTATCGTGCAACAGTTGCATCAGAATCATACGACCTTTCAGACCGAGTGTACAGATATGGCAAGAAACTAACGTTTTGTTGCTTTTCGACTCCAAATGCTTCCAGCTAAAAGTTTCCCTGCAGAAAGTAGAAACAAACCTTCTCTTCTTAAAAGGAGAAACAACTAAATTTAGATTTTTATTTTATTTTCTATGCAAAATGTAATACAGCAACATTACATAACGATATAGTACTTATCCTATTTTAAACCAGAAACTAAAATGTAATCATTTAAAATATACTTTATGAAAATAACTGTAATAGATCCCTTGGTCACTGAAGTTCTCAGTGAGCATTTTAAAATGAAATGTACATATTTTAAACACGAGCGCACCTGTATTTTTCCCCAGACACGACATTTAAAGCAACCGACGCAGTCCATGATCCTGGAGATGTTGAGAAACGCCAGCCTGATGTCCTCCTGGTGGAAAAAGTGAAAATTCACAAGGTAAACGATTTAATAGATTAATTTATAGCAACATTTAAAGAAAAAAAATATCACAGGTGTTAAAACTGATTGCGTTGGAATTGCAGTTTTTTCGTTTCCCATGTAATAATGTCGCACAAAGAGCTCCCTCTGCTGGCCAGGACAAACGCAACAAGATTTCTGATCCAATGTGATGTTTTATGGATTATTTTCCAGGGTTCCAACACATTTTCCACATTTAAGAATTTAAAAAAATTATCTTATATTCTTAGGAGCATAAAAGTGTACTGAAATGTTTAATTGTTTCTCACCTTCAGTTGTGCCGCTTCTTTTTCATCTCCAGCAAACAGAGAAGTCTCATCAAAGTGCAGAGGAAAAGATCTGTAAGAATAAACAGGAAGAAAAATAATCACTGCAAAACAAAAAAAGAGTCATAATGTCTCAATGTTGCTTCTAATCAACAGAGAAACTAAAAACGTGAGGCTGTAGGACTCAAACTGATTCAGGTTTACCTCAGATTTCATGCTAAACCAGTAAAATTCAATCAAAACATTGAGATCTTTCAGTGTAGAAGCATCCTTCCCTGGTTGAATATTTGGGTCAGAATATAAGGTCTGACCCAAATATTCAACGGCGCCCTCTGCTGGATGGCGGCCAAATTACAACATTGAAAAAAGGTCTAAATGGACGTTATTAGTTAATCGGTTGGAGCTAATTTTGGACTAATAAACCATTGATCAACAATTAATATTAAACCAGTTAGCTGCAGACTGACCTGGCCAGATTTAGGATCTCTAGAAGCAGCTCTTTGTGTTGCTGGTCCTCCTCTGGTCGACCCGTGTACAACCGGAAAGACGGCTGATTGAAGAACGGCAGAACTTTGGCCAACGCTCTCAGCTCTATCAGGTACAGGAAGTAGAGGTTGCGGAGCCTCTTGGGGCCTTCGCCAGCCGTCAGATCAGAGTCGAAGCGCTGCCTGAACTCAGACACATTGTGACCCCACTTCCTCTGAAACCAAGTGTCTGAAGAGGAGGAAGAGGAGGGTTAAAAAAACACCACGAACATGGAAATGCAGCAAAGTTAGCATGTCTCACCATCCAGGAGGTACCGTGCGCTCAGATGAACGTTGATGCTGGCGTGGAGACCAGATATCAGACGGTAGAAAGCTCTCTTCTCCACACACTGACCTGAGACAGGAAACAAACCAGCAATAAAGAAACTGGAAACACTCCAGAACATCTGATGCTGTTCCAGGTCAGGTGGAAACAAAGCTTACCTTCCAGCCAGCTGTAGAAGGTCCGCGCTGTGAAGGATACCAGGTTGTGAGAACTCCAACAACAAAGCTTATTAGTGACCTATTATGCTTCCTTGAACATGTTAGAATGGGCCTATTGGCTACACAAAACATGCTTTGTGCACTGCATTATTCTTAGATAATGACATTTTCTGCCTATTTTAGCTCCTTTCAGAATGAGCTGATTTAGGGTCTCTGTCACTTTAAATCCCAATTAGGTGCTGCTGGCCACCCAATAAGGTGGCCCTCCCCCCACTGTACATTTACACTCCCACGTGAAAATGGCTGCAAACACATATGCAATTGTACAACTGCACATCTTTGAAAAGCAGAAGTGGAGCCTCCTGCACAATGAACAAGAATGCAGCGAGTGGTTTCTGGAAGGTAAGTCAACAACAAAACACTTGTCTCTTCCAGCAGCCATTGTACAGCACATATAGTGGCAAATTAGTTCATTTTATTTAATTTATAAGTACTTAAAATATGTTTGTTTATTTTATTTTTTTTTGTTTTTTCGTTTTTTTATATATTCAGTGCTGCTATAACAAGTGAATTTCCCCACTGTGAGATTAATAAAGGACTATTATATTCTAAAACCAACTGAACAAACATGCTGGAGCTCAGCTTGGGTTGCTAGGTAACGGACAGAGTTCTGCTGGGGTTGCTATGTAACAGGGCAGTTCCTGCTGGTTTGTGATGTTACATTCAGGAGGTTTTTGAAACGACTAATTTTCCAGACACTAAAAATAATGAACTTGTTGCCAAAAACAGCTGCGTGGTTTTCTTAAGCTTCTTTTTTTTTTTTAGAAGAAATTGAGATCCAAATAAAAGCACAAAAGCAGAAAATGTGAATTTTGAGATAGCTAGCTAGCAAGATTGAATTAAAGGCAGCTTACCTTCACTTCCTGAGCTGCTCTGAAAAGAGTTAGGCATGAGCGGTCGCTTGACGGTAAACGGCCTGTAACGAAAAACACATAGAAACACTGAATGTTGCTTCATGGTGAAGCTTCTTAACTTTGATCCAACTGATCCAAAGAACCAGGGGTCTGCAACCTGCAGCTGTGGCTCTTCCACAATGGGCCTGCCTGACTTTGGCTTCAATTTAAAGATAGCTAATATTTTTAAAATTAAATTGTTTATTTTATTTGTGCAATATTTGGATTGAGTTTTCACCCACCAAGAATTACACTAAAATTATTCATAAGATGTTGTTAGATTCAATTATCTTGTCATTAGAACAAGAAAATCAAAAAAGTTTTGATTGTGTAAGAAAAATTGTGTTTTTCTTAAACAATTTTATATCTCAGAAAAGAAAGATCCATCTACTTTTTGGTATAGTTTATTTTTATCTTCATTTTTAATCCTAAAAATAAACATAAAATTGTGGTCAACAAATTTTCAACAGAGTATTTTTATTGGAAGTTAATTATAAGTTGTCTTATTTCAAAAAGTTGTGTAGCATTTGCAGCTCTGAACGAGTTTTATTTGTCCAGCCTGAGAGTAGAAATAAAGTTATTTTTGTTAAGTAAAAAGAAATAACAAATAGTAAGTTGAGAAAACATTTTTATAAAATGAAATACATAGAAACATTAATTAATTCAACTTAAAATTCAAAAATACATTTTAAAATACATTTTAAAACTATTTAACAGATAATAAATAACTAATTTATTTAATAATAATTGTTTTAATAAGTAAAATGTTCATTAAATAATTTAAATAATAATGGAGAAAACTGTAACTATCTGAAACTATAACATGCATTTATAAAACTAACTAAAACATACCGAAATTATGTGTATGATAATCTTTGTTTTCATGTTTATTAATCTATTTATTAGCTTTTCAAATTGATGTGAAACTATTATTTTTTCCCCCAAACAAGCAGTTTACGTCGACTGTCGGCAAATTACGGCAAATCCCCCTGGCGGCTTCGCTATGCTAGCCCGCAAAATGGCGACGACAAAAGTTGGGGTAAAACACCAGAGTCGTTTGTTGTTCGACAATAATTTAATAAATTGTTTGGAAATGGTACCTTCTGTTTAGTATTCATTACCCAAATGCACCGAAAAATTAACCAAAGCGAGACAAAACTAAAACTACTAATTAATAAAAACTAAACAATATTTAGTAATTAAAAACTAGCTAATACACTCTAAAAACTAAAGCTAACTTAATTATACAAAAAGTCACAACAAAATGAAACTGTAATGAAAAACCCAGCGCTGTTATAACCCTGGTAAAGGTTGCAGACGCCGGATCTAGAATATTTCCTCTCAGCCGTTTAATTTTGCGTTGCGGCTCACTTGAAGCAGTTCTCTTCGTAGATGCTGTTCCAGACCTGCCAGGCCTCCGGACCTTTGTAGCCCGTGTAGCGCTCCGGGTTCAGCAGCAGGTCGACGTACTGGGAGTCCGGAGACTCCTCGTCTGGGAAACGGCAACAATTAGTCACAATCAGTCACAAACAGTCATCCATCTGTCAGGCCATTTCAGCAACACCAAGAGAGCAAAGCAGAAGCAAATCCTCACTTCTGTTTTCTGAAATATGCAAACAGCCTGCTTTATTCCCAGTTACTAAGATAATCATTTGTCTTGTATTTTCTGCATTATAAATCGATTTGTATTAGATATGGTTATTATTATTATATAGCATTTATTTATTTCTGTACCGTCAACAACGCAGAAACGCTCGGCCTTGTCGTCGTGTTCGCGCCAATCCAGTAAAGCTTCTCTTGTCTTCTTGCTGAAAGCAAAAGCAGAGGTTATAATAATAATAAATAAAAAGAAATAATCGTCACAATCCTCATCATCATAGTAATAAATAGAAACTTTATTTAAAACTGGACAATGTAGCTCAAGCATAAATGTCACCATTTGTTGTGCTGTGCCAGATTGTAACATAAACTAATTCCCTGACAGGTTATAAAAATGACTGTATAATATAATAATTAAATAAAACATAAAGTAAAACTACAGGGTTCAGCGTCTGACTCAGAATTTCGGTTGTCGGTTTGCAGAAAAAGGAGCTGTCTGTTATTAAAGGCTGATTATTGGTTATAAATTAACAGTTTTCTAAAAAAAAAGAAAAAAGAAAAACAAAAGCAGATGTTGAAGCTTTTTACTTCATCCATAACAGAAAGAGTCACCTCAGAAAAACATCCACAGCTCCCAGATGTTTCTCCTTCTCACATTCAGTCAGCGGCTGCTGGTTTGCCTCTGCAGAATACTAAAAATAAAAAGAACATTTATTGTTTATTTTAGAAAAGTAACTTTCATCAGTTTTATAATGTATGAACTGTATTAACATTAAACTCTCTCACCTTGTTGTGTGGAGCGGATCGGATTCCCTCCGGAACTTCATTCTGGAAACAAACACAGATTTTCCAAAGTTCAAGTTAAATGTTTTCCAAAAAAAATGATTAGTATCTAGGAGAGGATAACTTAAAATAAATTAAAGTTTTTATGAGTCTGACAGTGGAAACTCCATTTTCAGTAAAGTGTGTTTCCATTTCTTAGAGGAAAACTTTATTTTGACCTCTATGAACGTGATTCTTAGAAATGTTTTATGTGAAAATCATTTTTTTAAAGTTTAAGCAATGGACTGGAGAACTTTCTCCAGAGCTCAGGCTTTAAATAAACAAAAATAGAATGATGAAAGTTATTATAATGACAGGAAACTACTCTGAAACTGTGTTCTAATTTCAGTCAATTGGGACACACCAAGGCTGAGCTCTCCGTCCTCTTCTTTTTTGTATTTATTATCTCTTTAAGCCAAATTTCTTAAAGTAAAGAAAACTACTGATTCTACTCAATTTTAAAACTTTTTAAAACTTTTTCACACCATGCAAAGTGCCCTAGCTCAGGCTGGATGGCATTATAAAACTGCCCTGAACTTGTATCCTAATTTGAATCAATTGGGACACCCCAAGGCTGAGCACTCGGACCCCTTCTTTTCTAATGTACATCACAAAGTTAGGCCAAGTTTCCTCACATGGAAATGAAGAAAACTGATTCTGAAGCAACGTTTGAGTTGACAGACTTTGTTTTTGAATTTTCTAAAAGATACAAGTTTAGATTTTCATAAACTTGTTTCATTTCTATGAAAAAGACCTTGTTCCCTTTGTCATATTGGACACTTTGTTGCATTTATTGCAAAGAGTAACAAAAGTAACGTTTCAAAGTATTTCAAAACTGTTTTTTGGTTGTAATTCAATCACTTCATAAAGTCAAATCCTCACAAAATCAAATACTAACGACCCTAAAAGTAAAACTAAGCCCAAGTTTCACACTTTTAAGAGAGTAAAAAGTCTGTGACGTCAACAAGGAGCTGAAAACATGTTTCAAATTTGACCTTCAAACATTATCTTCCAAGCAGTTTTGTCACAAACACAACTCTTCTGCTTTCTTCAGCTGAATCTGTAGGACAGACAGAAGAAAAACAGTCTGCATTAGTTGATCCAGGTGAGACTTACAGGTGAGCAAGGCTTCACTGCACAGTCTCTGAGACCACAGTGACCGTCCGCCGTCCAGAAAGGACACGGTTTGTTCAGATTCACCTGGAAAACAGGTCACCAGAAACGCTTAGGAACAGATTATTTGATCCGATAATCTGTGGATTACGAGTCAGACTGCATTACCTTGTAGAACCTGAAGTAGTGGGAATCCAAGAGAGGTTGAAGTTTGGGGAAAATCTGCTCGTTGTTGAAACTGTCGATGGTTTCGACGTCGCATGTACAGTCGTCCAGTTCACCTGTGACCTGGGGAAAAAAATGTTTTCCTTATTTGAATCACAATTTTCTCAGTTAAGTCTAAAATACTGAATGTCCGTCTCTCAGAAAGAAACCAGGAGCCTGATTGTTGAATAAGTGCCACTTTAATATAAGATGTAAATGGCCTGTATGGGCAGTTTGCCTCACCAAAATTATTTTACTGTTGTAGACAGAAAAAAATCATAATTTTACATGCAGCTATTACTGAAGCAACAATATACTGCTTTGAACATAAAAAATTATAAATACAAAAGCAACAAAGACATGAGAAATAATCCCATCTTCAGCTTCCAAAAATTATTTACACTAAACACCAGCGTGTTAATCTAAAAATAATGCTTACATAAACTCTTTGTAAACTTTTTTTGTTTTTGTTTTTTATGGGTTTGGATCAAACAGTACAGCATGTGACAAGATCAGGTCTTATTCTAACAGCAGTTTATAAAATGAGTACTACTTATGTATCACATACATTTAATTCCATGTCTGTTTGTTTTCTTGAAAGCCTCAGTAACACATTTCTGTTTATAACACTTTATATGTAAGTCTCAATGACAATAAAAGCATTAACCAATGAAAAAATAAACAAACACAACTTTAAAATGTTAATCAAGCCCTTAAGAACAAGAAATATGTTTATTTTCCACCTCAAAATAAGACGAAATGCACAGAAAATGCATAAATATTGTTGGGGGCACCAAAAAGCATTTGTGATAGGTTAGGGCACCCAAATAGCTAGCTACGCCCCTGAGTTTAATCACGTCTGATGAGGTGTTGAATATTATCAGCAACTCTTAGGCTACATGGTAGCACAAGATGGATACAGACTGTTTATAGTGTAAAAAGAAAGTAATTTTTTACTTTAAAATTTACGCGGATTAGGAATAACATTTCTGTTTATAGTGTTATGACCACAAATAACGTCTGGATGTAAAAGTTTTCATCCACTGTTGACGAATTAAGCGGCCAAGTTACCCAAAACTGCCAAAAATTCTAATAATAAAGACCATCTGGGTTAAAATGAGGCAGGACATCGCTCACCTGACAGAAACACCTGCCGTGTGCAGATCCGGACACCTGGAGGAGGAAGAGGAGGAGGAAGACCACCGACTCCATCAAGATCTCTCTGGGGTTCTGCTCTCAGCTTGTTATTTACTACAGCTAACCTGAAGCCGCTTTCAGGTTGCGTGTTTTGTTGGAAACGAGGGGGAAAAAACCGCTTCGGCAGTTGCAGCTGTGAGGAGGCAGCGATCGCATGTGAAGTGTCATTTCCTGACGTTTCCTCATTTCCAATCCGCTACGTGCCGTACGTGACGTCCGGCTGCCGCGCTCGTTTGACTCACATCTGTCTTCATCGCCATCGACTGTTGAGGAAAAATTAGGTTTTGGTGAAACAAACACGGTCCATGGTTCTCACAAGAGATCCGTTAATAATGTATTTAAAAACGGATCGGCAGATTCGTCAAATTCTGTCACGTCTCGATGGTGTAATTCCGCAAATTGGCCACATGGGGGCGACAGAGGACAGGTGTATTTTACCGTTGGATTTATTTTTTGTTTTTAGGGTCTTTTGCCCTGCGACAGACTGGCGACCTGTCCTGGGTGACCCCGCCTCTCGCCCGGAACGTTAGCTGGAGACAGGCACCAGCATCCCTGCTGACCCCACTAGGGACAAGGGTGTACAGAAAATGGATGGATGGATGGGTCTTCTATTATATCAGGGACATAAAAAATGTCCTAAAAGTGGAAATCAACTTTTGATAATCCTACCGTTATTTTATAACTTCTTATCACGTGATAATATGATAATATAGCTTTTTTTTTTTTTTTTTTTTTTTTTTTTTAATATATATCACGTTTTAAGAAGTAAGCCAATAAATTATTGCATTGAAGCTCAAGTGTCAGAGGTACAATTTTGGATATATATATATATATATATATATATATATATATATA
>CAEGAE010000203.1:0-16647 GCA_903067095.1 Girardinus metallicus
TGGGACATCATATTCAATTTCTCTTTCCTTAACTGCTTCTTTAGCCATCTTATCTACTTTTTCATTACCTACAATTCCTCTATGTGCTGGAACCCATGTGAACTGAATACTTATTTTTTGTTGTTCTATACCATATATCAAATAACTAACTTCATCTAAAAGATCTTGACGGCTTTCAGATTTTCCACTTATAATACTGGTTAAACAAGACATTGAATCTGAACAGATAACTACCTTACTAGGCTTCACCTCCAGCACCCATTGCAATGCCAAAATAATTGCCAACATCTCTGCTGAAAAAATTGATAAATTATCTGTTGTTCTTCTTATAATAACGTTTAGTTTTGGAATATAAACTGCTACTCCTGTTTTACTATTTTCCTCTTTTGATGCATCTGTATATATTTGTATCATATTTTCATACGTTATTTCTAAATACTGCTGAATAATTTGATACAAACCTCCACAGGACTGTTCTATTTTTTTGGTTTCTAAATGTACTATTGGCATTTCAAATAACCATGGGGCAATTTTAGATTTAATTACAGTTTTACAGCATACTATATTTTTTATCCCCAAATGATCTGCATAGATATTTCCTTCCCATCCAAAACTCCTAATGTTATGGCCATACCCCCAACATTCTTTGAATACCTGTTTAGTAGGGTGATTTTCCTCATGCCCTTGTAAATTTAACCAATAATTTGCTGACAGTTTCATCTGCTTTAAGTCCAGTGGCATTTCCCCGGTTATCACCTGAAGAGCAGGAATTGGAGATGTTTTAAAAGCAACACAACATATCCTAAGCGCTGTAGCTTGGATTCTATCTAAATCTAATCACAAAGAATTTGCAGCTGATTTATAAACAATACATCCATAGTCCAGCACAGAACCAATTAAAACATCATATATTCTTTTCAAAGTTGTGCTTGATGCCCCCCAATCATTCCCTGACAAACATCTCAAAATTTTAATACCTTTTTTACATTTATCAATAATCTTCTGTATATGCATCTTAAATGAAAGTTTTACATCAAACCATACACCTAGGCACCTTACGATATTTACCTGCTTTAATTTTTGCCCATAAAATCTAAGATTTACTGTAGGATTAACCCTTTTCCTTGAGAAACATATTACTTGTGTCTTCTCAACAGACAAATGAAACCCCCATTCATGTGACCATCTTTCAACCCTGTTAATTGCTGATTGCATTCTGTTTTTTAAAATACTAATATTTCCTCCTCTTACCCATAATGCCCCATCATCTGCATATAATGCTTTACTAATTCTAAAATCTATATTATCAAAAATATCATTAATCATTATATTAAAAAGCAATGGGCTACATACACTCCCTTGTGGAGTTCCATTTTGTATAGCATAAATATTTAAATAATTTACCCCAACTCTTACTTCTATTGTTCTATTCTTTAAAAAAATCCTTAATCCAATTAAATAATTTACCTTTTATTCCCATTTTATCCATCTTAATTAACAAACCTTCCTTCCAAAGCATGTCATACGCTTTTTTAATATCAAAAAATTTAGCTAGGAGAATTTCTTTATTTATTTGAGCCTTTCTTATTTCATTTCCTAAACAAACAATTGGATCTACAGTTGTTCGTCCACTCCTAAAACAACTCTGATAAGGAGACAAAAGACGTCTTTTTTCTAGTTCATACATTAATCTTGGCAATCATTTCCAGAGGTAAGAAGTGTTGACTGGTGGTCTGGTTATCATTCTTTACATCAATTTACATAAATTTGATGTAAGAGCTATAGGCCTATAACTTTTTACCTCTGTTTTATCCTTACCTGGCTTAACTATTGGTACAACGACTGAATGTTTCCAACTGGAGGGCAATTCACCTTGTTCGCATATTTTATTGTATAACTTTAAAACTACCTCTCCTTGGGCTGCCACCTTATCGTGGTGGAGAGGTCTGAGTGTCCTAATGATCCTGGGAGCTATGCTGTCTGGGGCTTTATGCCCCTGGTAGGGTCACCCAAGGCAGACAGGTCCTAGGGGAGGAACCAGACAAAGCGCAGCCCGAAGACCCCTATGACAAATACAACCTTTGGATTTGGCGTTCCCTCGTCCGGACGCGGGTCACCGGGGCTCCACTCTGGAGCCAGGCCTGGAGGGGGGGCACGATGGCGAGCGCCTGGTGGCCAGGCTTTTACCCGTGGAGCCCGGCTGGGCTCAGCCCGAAGAGGAAACATGGGTCCCCCCTACCATGGGCCCACCACCTGTGAGAGGGGCCAAAGGGGTCGGGTGCATTGTGCTATGGGTGGCCGCCGAGGGAGGGGCCCTGGCGGTCCGATCCTCGGCTGCAGAAGTTGGCTCTTGGGACGTGGAATGTCACCTCTCTGGTGGGGAAGGAACCGGAGCTAGTGTGTGAGGTTGAGAGGTTCCGGCTAGAAATAGTCGGTCTCACCTTTACGCATGGTTCTGGTTCTGGAACCAGTCTCCTTGAGAGGGGCTGGACATACTTCCACTCTGGAGTTGCTCACGGTGAGAAGTGCCGGGCAGGAGTGGGCATACTTGTTGATCCCCATCTTGGTGCCTGCACGTTGGGGTTTACTCCGGTGAACGAGAGGGTAGCCTCCCTCCTCCTACGGGTGGGGGGACGGGTTCTGACTGTTGTCTGTGCTTACGGGCCGAACAGCAGTTCAGATTACCCACCCTTCTTGGAGTCCTTTGTTCTGCTGGGAGACTTCAACGCTCACGTGGGGAATGACTGTAAGACCTGAAGGGGCATGGTTGAGAGGAACGACCGCCCTGATCTGAACTCGAGTGGTGTTCTGTTGTTGGACTTCTGTGCTCGTCACGGATTGTCCATAATGAACACCATGTTCTGGCATAAGGGTGTCCATTTGTGCACTTGGCACCAGGACACCCTAGGCCGCAGTTCGATGATCGACTTTGTCATCGTTTCATCGGACTTGCGGCCGTATGTCTTGGACACTCGGGTGAAGAGAGGTGCGGAGCTGTCCACTGACCACTACCTGGTGGTGAGTTGGCTCCGATGGTGGGGGAGGAGGCCAGTCAGACCTGGCAGGCCTAAACGTGTTGTGAGGGTCTGCTGGGAACATCTGGCGGAGTCCCCTGTGAGGCAGGGCTTTAACTCCCATCTCCGGCAGAACTTCGAACATGTTCCGGGGGAGAAGAGGACATTGAGTCTGGGTGGACCATGTTCCATTCCTCCATTGTTGAGGCGGCTTATCAGATCTGCGGCCGCAAGGTTGTCGGTGCCTGTCGTGGCGGCAACCCTCGAACCCGTTGGTGGACACCTTCGGTGGGGGATGCTGTCAGGCTGAAGAAGGAGTCCTATCGGGCCTTTTTGGCCTGTGGGACTCCAGAAGCAAATCGTGCAGTGAAAATTTTTTCCAAATCTAATGTCTGATCTCACCAGACGACCTTCTTCCGTGTGTGTGTTGCTTTTTATAGACTTATTGTAACCACCTGAGCTGTGGATTGCTGCAGCTCTTCCAGACTTCCCATGGGCTTCAGCTGAGCGATCTCTTTTTGTTTTCCAATTTTGGCTTGAACAGTTACCCTTCGATGTTCCAAATGTAGGATATTGTTCGTATCCTACTTCTCCCCACCTTCCTCAATCCTCACTAAGCTGTCTGGCGTGTTCCTTGGTCTTCGTCACAGCGTTTTGTTCAGTAATAGTTCACTAAGACTGCGTGACTTCAGAAGACAGTTTATCTGCAATGGATTTTTGCATTTTGGAGAAAAAAGGCAAAAAAAAAAAGGAAAACTGTGTATAATTTTCCTTCTACTTTCCGATTATGAACCCCTTTTAGTGTTCTATGAAACATGTGGTTGTGATAGAAAAAAAAATTTAAAAGGTTACAATTACTTGCATGTCGCGCATATGTGAAGTCATTTCCCTGGACACGTCATCACTTTTTCTTTCTTGGAGAGAAAAAGTCATCAAAAATGTTATCACTTTTTGATGACTTTTTTATAAAAATGGAAGTGGTTATTATTAATGGAAATAATAAACTTTTCCATTATTTTTAACTATAAACCTCTGCCTCAGCTAATTTCAACAACTAAAGCCAGACTTACTGTTTTTAATAACACTGGAATACGTCCCACCTGTCAGAATATGTAAATTCTTCACTTCCTTCTCTTGAAACATTTTTTTTTTTACTCTTGCAGATGTAGCCGCATCTCCAGTTCTGTTTCCAGAAATGTATTAGCCCACCTCCACTAGCCAGCGCTCCCTGTCATCCACTTCTCCTTTTCCTGTTCTGTGAGCTATTTTATCTTTGTTCTGCCTCTCCTCTTTGGTTTCTAATCGTCTTGTCGTCTCTCTTCACAGTGTGAAAATTGCTGTGATGAAAAAATAAGAAAGAAGGCAAGGCATTGTAGATTGATTTATTCAGCCAATCAACAGACCCCAGGAAAACTCTTGACAGTTGTTTTCCTCTTTCTCTGTCTAATTATTTCCCCCTACCAGAGCCCAGAGCTGCTCAGTAAACCACAAACATATTCATGGTAACAGCTTTCTAGGAGCCACTTTCACTCGATGATGGTGTTTACTGAGTGTACAAACATAGCCAAAGGGCACCACTGACAACTCATTAATAGCAACAACTGGGAGCAATGATGGCTAAAAGAAGCAGCTAAGTCTTAAGCAATAGAAATGATGAATGTCGTTTTGTTGCAAGGAGTGGCATTCCTGTTGCGAGAAACGGGGAGATCTGTTGTAATCTGACATAGGAATGAGAAAGAGAAATTTAGGGTGAAAAGAAATGGGTGACAGTTATCAAATTATGATTTATCTTTCTTAACAAAGAATGTGTTATTTGGTCCCAGAAAGCTTAACTATGTAGACTAGTCTAGAACAATGCAGTGCTGCAGTGGTTCAATCTGTGAAAAAAAGGCCTGAACAAAATCTTTTGTTGTGGATTATCTTATGGTTTTATATCAAATAATTTTAAATTTTTTCACAGCAAGAAGTTATTTTGTGGAAATATCAACGCTTCTTTTACCGTGACAATCAGAAGTTTATATATATATTCATTGTTGTGGTTCTGGCAGCTTTCTGACTGGATGTTTGGCTGCTCTTCTTATCAGAGCCAAGTTCATTTAAGTTGGTTAATTTGCTGCACAGGATGCAGCTTTAAAACACAGTCTACACATTTTTAATAGGGCCGATGTTGGTGCCATTCCAGAAGTTTATGTTACTCTGCCCTATATATTGAAAAACTTGTTTTGACATATGTTTGGGATCGTTATTTTGTTGCTCACCAAGTGTTTCAACCATCTAGCTGTAGATTTGAGGTGGAGTTGAAGAATTTGGAGGTAGTTCTTCTCTACTATTCAACCACTTTTTGCAATTCACCAGTATCACTGACAGTAATACTGCCAGTGCTTGTTGGACAGAGGTTTCTCAGTTTTTACTTCTCCAAACATACTTCTTGTCACAGCTCAATCTTTGTTTTATTTGGCTATGAAACTTTTCTGCAGAGGACAGTTTTTTTTTCTGTTTGAGCAGCTGGATATTACAGTCAGTGTTGACACATTTTGATTTTGGAGCAAGCAGCCCTTTATTTGTTGGCACCCTCTCAGAAGAAATAAGTTTTGTGATGGAGTTAGTAGACTTTCGGGCTTTTATAGCACCAAAATAAAGCTGATCCAACTGAAACTTTATGGGTTGTGTTTTAAGGGTCTTTGCAGGGAAACCAACAAACTTAAATTAGATGTTACCAGTAAGAAGAGTGGTCATCTATCCTAAATTATGCCAAAACCTTATTTATGGCGAGAAAAAACGTTGTTTTTGTTTCTTTATTTATAATCCACTAAATGGCATCTGTTGAAATGTTATGGTAAACGCCTGTAGTCTGTAATTTTGCACCTGTGACAAGAGAAGAAAATCTGCGCAGACCTCAAACATGTGCAGACAGTTTTAATTTTTACATTTAATCTCAGCAGACTGTAGAGTTGTCACTCTATCTGGTATATGTATAATTAAATACAAAATTAGGGTTAATATCAATAATGAGTGTATTTACACTTTTTTGTGCAAATAGTGCATGATTGATGTGAAATGTAAATGTTCTGTACTCTGTTTTGATGGTTTTGTTTTTGACAATTGACTGAAATACAATTTTGGTTTGATGTGTTTTTCCTATCATGTCATAATTCAGAATTCAGCTTCAGCTTGTTCCTTGTTTGGTAAATTATGAGTTTGTTTATTGTAAATTGTTTTTGTTTCATGTGTTTGATGTTGACAATTTACCAAAATAAAGTGAGTTGATTGAGTATGTCCAGTTGTATGGCCGGTAGAAATGATGACTGAAAAATATGTATAAAGTTACAGTGCTTTAAATCTGGCTAAGAAATTAGACTAATAAATTTTATTAATTTCTTTAATGACAGTTAATAGTAGGACTATTAATGACTTTAAAAATTGTTACTTTGATTTTTTTTTTTTTTTGGCATTTTTTATCAGGCAACAGTACAGTCACCTTTTTGATTTCCGAAGGACCCATTTTATCCCCAACATGGCGGCGTCCATATGGGTGTGCAGTTCCCTCCGCATCACACTCGGAGGTTAATTATGTGTCTATTTTATCTTCTATAACTTTGATATCTCTGTTATATCAGTCTGTTGTTATGTGCTAGCTGACGTCAGAGTGGTGTGTTTGTGTTATTCTTGTCTGTTGCGTGTGCTAATGCTAAAGAAGCCTGTCCGTGCAGATAACTAGCCACAGTCGGAACGCAGCCACCTCTTATAGCAGCAGTACCGAAGACTTAGCAGCTTTATATTCTGGCATTTTACCTGCAGTGGTTTTATGTTTTAAGAGTTATAGGTCAGTGCTGCTGGTTGTTTAACTTGCTTAATCTCGGCAACGTAAACGTGATTTGACACGGGATTTTTATTGAGTCTGCACTTTAAAATGCTAGTTGATTTAAAAAAGAAAAATGAAAACTCCGCAGCATGACAGTGGAAATAAATTGCTAAGTCGCGTCCATTTATTAGAGGACAAAAGGATGTCCATCTCCAACTTAGCAATAAGCAATATGCATGACGCATTACTGGCCCAACAACTGTTCGTACCACGTTTAGCAGTATCGGCTATCATTATTCATTTTTGATAGCATTTTTCGGACGCGCTGCTGTGAATCTTTGTTCTGCTGCATGTCTACACTGTGCTTGAGCTTGAGGTCATGATTCGATGTTCAGTTTTTCCCCTTCGGATTTCATGGATCCCTCAATAATCCAAATAGTCTAGCTCTGAAGCGTCAAAATAGCTTCAGACCTTCACACTACCATCATGTTTTAATTACTTTATAGTGTTTTTTTCTCTATAAATCCGGAGTCACCGATTTGCGTTTTGATGAATGTGAGATGGATCTTTGAGGTCTTTCGATCAGCAGTTGTTCTGGCATTGAAATTCTCCTAATGTCATAGAAATTGTAGCCCAGTTTCTTTCTTGTGGTTAAATAATCAACTTTGACCATAACATGCGAGTGAAAATCGCAGCGCTTCATGTACAGTTCTTGGTTCTTCTGTGACTTCCTGGATGAATTGTCAGTGAGCTCATTGAATTATAATGAGAAAACTCTGCTTTTCTGACAGTAAAACAAAACGATGAGTTAGAGGAAGTTCTGGATTTCCCAAGAGGTCTATTAATGGCTAACATTGGGCTAAGTTGCTAGCTTTTTTCCTTAATTGCACACGTGGGCATCAAGGTTATTGCTTTTTTACATATCAAACTATGATTACAAAGATTTTCATACAGAATCCCACCATTTTAAGTTGCGTTTGTACACTTAGAAGATCTACTGTACCTAAGTGAAAAAGACAGTTTGCAGCTTTTATACACGTTTCCTGTCTTCTTCCTGTCTTCCAGGCACAGCATCACTCCGTACCGCGGTGGGAGCTGTTCAGATCTCTCACTTTGTCCGTCGAACCTCAGCAGGCTCTCTGCAGAGACGCCCAGAGTTTCTTTTGAACCCATCGGCCACCTGGCAGCAGAGCAGACATGGCAGTTTCTTCAACAAGTGTGAGTTAAGAAAATTTTTTCATTATAACTCATTACGACCTTAAAAACTCAAACCCTTGGTGTGATTAGAAAATGGGGGAAAAGAATAAGTCTAGTTGAAATAATGCTTCTACCCTGCTTCTGTTGTTTTCATCTATACATTTATTTATATAAAATAATTTAGTTGGATCTTCCAAAAAGCAAAACAGTAAAACACACAAATAAAAACAAAAAGCAAATTAAAAAAGTACTTAATATTCATAGCAAAATTTGTCCACACTCAACCATAAAATAAAAAAAAAAAATCAAACAATAAAGCAGAAGAAAAAAAATCACAAGAGAATATTTTGATATCCAAATTCTTATTATGGAATGCAAAACTGAGATTTTATTTATATTTCTTTAAACAATTTGTTGATCATGATCAAGCAATACTTAAGTATCAAAACATTCAATGATAATAATGTGATAATAAAATGTAATCATTGAAAATGCATCCAAAGAGTCACTTTACTACTGCTTACTATACAGGAACTAAACAGAGAAAAACAAATGTTTAGATTAAAAACCAAAAAGGACAATCAAGCATAAATATGAGACAAAAACAATAAACATAAAGCAAATAAAAAAACATTTATTAACAGCAAAATGTTACATCCAAATGAAAATGTAACCCACAGTCTAAAAACTATAAAACTGTAACCAAGAAGAAACAGTTTTAAAACTGAAACTCAGTTTATAAAACCACATAATTTGAAAGCTAATATTTTCTTCAATGATTTTTTTCAATTTTGTTTTGTCGTTATGTTGCGATTCAGAAGAACTGCATTGTTAAAGTATTACTTACATTTAGGGCCCCAGAGTTATTATTCTCAAAGCTATAAGACCATACAAGTCTTCATTAAAAAGACCAGTATGGAGTCTTTGATAAAAACACTGAGATATTTACAACAGTAGTTTGTACTACAATAATCTTAAACCTTCTGGTCCATCTGCAGCAGGTGAAGTGTAAAGAAACAGTTGCTTGTTTGGTCATCAAGTCAGAACAATGAAGGCGGCCATATTGATCTCCTGTGAAGCTGCCAAAGCGTTTCATGAACTCTCTCTGCCTCTCATCCTGACTGCCTTCATGGCGGCTCTTCATTTCTCAGTCTTACTCATGTCCAAGTTGAGAAACGTTAAATGCCTTCTGACTGTCAGCTTGTCTCACTCAAAGTGTGCGTTCTGATCACAAGCCAACACAAACAGCAACAACCCGTCACTTTACATCGACTCGGCCTCTGATCAGAAAACACGTTCATTCTCATGAGTGAAATGGTTCTGCTGCTTTTCTCATCCAGATTTTTCACAGAAGAACCACATAGGTCTTGATTCTTATTCCGAGGAAGGTTATGAATACACTTTAATATCCACTTGAAAAAGAAAGTGAATCTTTATATTTGTTATATTAAGCAAATATTACTTCCAGTCTTGTGATCTAAATGAGTTCCTGTAGTTTTTATCATAGAACTAGCAAATATTTTACCCAATATTTAAACCACGTTTTGTTCTGTGAAATTACTTTGTATCATATAGACCCTAATCTTTTCCATATTATATAAATACATGATTTTTTTTTTAAAGTACATATATATATATAAATATATATATATATATGTATCTCTATAATTTTGATTACAAATCTTTCCACTGTTTAAATGGTAAAATTCTTTTCAATTACATTTGGCCTTTAGATGAATCTCCTTGAGGCTCATATTTTAACATTCTGCAATTTTTCTAATTATGAGCTAAATATTACGATTAGTGGCCATTCACTTCTTCAGTTTTTAAGTACAAGAAGTCAAGATAAGAACTTATTTCGAAAAAATAAAAAATAAAACATTAATTATGATTGATGTGTGTGTGTGTTGGCAGTGACGGCTCAGGAACTGTGGAGGGGTGTGTTGGCTGAAACTGGAGCCGGAGGCAGAAAGGGCCGAGGGAAGCGAACCAAAACCAAACTGAGGAGGGACCTCAATCGAGGACAGATGATTGGAGAAGGTGAAACGGCATCTGTTTGTGTTTGGAAAATGACTCTTGAAGTGTGTGTGTGTGTCTATGTCCCGGTTATTTCAGATATAAACATGACATTGGCTACATGATTTTCCCTTTTCAAACAGGCTGTAATTTATCCTCCTTGGCTTTAATTTAGAGAGATGCTTCTAATAATTTGGCACTTATGCCTCTAACTAATGCTAGCAGACAGCTGATGGACACGGCACTCTAGAATATTCATAAGCCAGTCTGAGTGAATGAATTGCAGCTCTTTGTTGGTAAGAAAAATGACTTTTTGTTCGCTGTGTCCTCTTTTTAGGATTTGGAGTCATTTTTCCTCACTTTTGTTTCACTCTCTCTCTCAGTCTTTCCTCTCGTTTTGACCTCATTAGCTAAATATCATGTGTTCATTAGCCTAATTCTCCGTCTACTGCAAAAAAAAAAAAAAAAAAAAAGGCTAAATCTTTAAAATGGACCATTGCCTCCTTAGGTGTTTGAAGTTTTGCTGTTTATTGAACCGATTTCCTTGTTCTCATCTGTCGTCAGGTCGAGGTGGTTTTTTGTGGCCCGGTCTGAATTCTCCGGTATTAAAAGACGGCGCTGTACAGAGCTTCAGCCGAAGAAGCGACGCCGAGCAACAGGAAGTTCAAGCTGAACTAAGTAAAAACACACATTGACACATTCAATTTTTTTTTATCTGCTTCTGCAGAGTTAAGATTGAGCTAAAATCATAGACACTTTGTTACCAACCAGAGGTGGATAGGTGGATAAACATTGCACTCAAGTAAGAGTAGCAATACTTTAACATATTTTTACTCACATAAAAGTAATAAGTAGCCTTCCAAGAAATGACTCAAGTAAGAGTAAAAAAGTATTTGGTAATAAATGACACTCAGATACTGTACCTGATTAAAACATTAATCAATTAATATTTAGAAATTACATAATCAAACAGACCAAAATGTATTTTATGTTGTAAAAAGCTTTAACAAAAACTGCCGGTGTGTGTGGTTAATTTTTGGTTCAAACAAGTTTGTTCTTCATTCAGTGAAGTAACTCCACAAATTAAAAGTGGCAAAAGTAGTAATACTTCATAATAAAATTACTCAAGTAAGGTATAAAAGTACAGAATAGTAAAAAAAAAAATACACCTAAAAGTAATTTTTCCCCCCAATAGTTACTCAATGAGATGTAACTAAGTAGAAGTAACTAGTTGCGTCACAACGCTGTTCCCAACACAAACCTGTGTGATATTGTTACCATCATTTAAATTTCCTTTTTATGAAACATCAGGAGAAAAACAGCGGGGGGAAATGAAGTCTTCAATTTGAGAAATCGAAGCACCGCTGGTGTGAGAAGTTTCCAATTTGTTTCCTCTGTGATCTCATTAGTTAGCAGTAATCACTCGCCTAATTTGACAGTGACTGAAAGCACCTTAGACGTGTCTCGCGTCGAGCTGCTCGAAGTGAGACGTTCGTCTGCCTTGTCTCTCGGCAGTACGGCAGAGGGATGAGTGGGAGAAGAGGAGGAGGATGAAGGTGAAGAGACAGAGAGGCTGGACCGGAAACTCCTTGGGGGGCATCAGCCTGGGGCAGCCGGACCCTGGACCCAATGGAGGTAACCTGCTCCCAGACATCCAGAGGGGTGAAAAAACTGTCCGCTTTAGGGCCGCAACTAATGATTAATCGATTAAACGGGTAAAGAAATTGATACGTTGTGCTGATTTTTCATTTCTTTTAATTTTTTTAAATAAGAAGATGAACATTTTAATGCCTAAAATGTCATAACAGAGTATTTCTTTAGTTTCTTTGATAATTTGTAGCACAAAAAATAAAATGCTTCTAACATCAATTCTGCTCGACTTAACAACGATACAGGGCTGATCTGTTGGCTATTTTTTTGATTCGGTGATTAATAATTAGAAAGCAAAAGGTATGTAATAGAATTTTTTTTTTTTCTTTGAAGTTCTGAGGAGTTCTGGGTGGAGCATAATTACAGGCAAAGAAGGGTTTTATTAACCTGAAATACAAAATGTACATATTTTTGTTCATTTCTGGCTTATTTACTCACCTAAGTATGTTGGTTTTTTTCAACTGGCCTGTTTCAATTAAGCGATTGCTAAATTCGTTGACGATTATTTCAGTAATCGATTCACAATGATTAATCCAATTAATCGATTCAGCCCTACTCTGCTATTGCTTATATTTCCAACCACAAACAACCTGGAAGTGAACACAAATTTCTACTTGGAGTACCTTGCAAAATTCTTCACACGCCTTAAACTTTTACATGTTATGTTACAACCACAAACATTGTATTTCATCAGGATATTTTTCTTAATCATATTTTGTAGAAATTAGAACCAGTGCGTTATGCAATTTTTTTTTTTTTTTAGCACAACTGCATCGTTGAGTCTTGGTACTTTTGCAAAGATGGCGTAACCTCTGCAAAACGACATACACTAGGCAACCTGCACTAAAACCTCAAGCACAGACACTCCAGACTAAAAGCGACATCTAAGCGCAGCCTGAGTGCAGACTGGATTATCATCAGTGAGTCGGCATCATGACACAAACAAGGCTCAGAGGCACAGCTCACTCTCGGACAGATGCGCCGAGTGGCACGGGAGGACGTGGAAATAATGGCAGCGGTGGGACGAGAGGGAGACGGATGAGGCAGCAGAGGAGTAATAAGGGGCTGTGCAGCTGTGTGTGGGAGAGGAAGAGTGACAGGTCAGTATGGGAGCCCATTATCAGTGATGAAGATGAGGCTTCGACTCAAGTGTCAAGTGGGACGATTTCCTAATTTAGAAAGACATTTCTGTCCTTCCGTGTTGATTTGTATGGGGTTTCACCTCCCTTTTCACTTTCCCTCTGGTTTCACACTTTGTGCTTAAATCACACCCCGGGGTTTTTTTGTAATTTCTGTTCTTTGCTTGGTCTTTTCATTCTTTGCCTCTTGTTGTTTTTAATCTATTAAGCCTTTCTAATTCACACATTTTCAATCTTTGTTCCCCTTCAGTACTGACTTTCTTGTTGCATTCTTTTGAACCTTCAAGGTTTATGTTGGCCTTTATTATAAAATTTTCTCTTGTACAAAGTTTTTTCAACTTTGTTAAAAGCTAATTAGACTACGTTACTGTTTGGTTTGCATTGAACGTTGTAAAATATTAAAGTAGTTGTTAGTGTTCTTCCTATTTCAAACTATTACTGTATTAATTGTAAAGATCTTTCAGGGACAATAAGCAGCTGTTGTAGTTTATTAGCACAATTATTGTAGATTTAATTTAAAACTTTGAATGTATGCAGTGAGCAGGTCAGGGTGGAGTGTTATGGAGAACATTTCTTATCTTCATGTTGTCAGCCTGAAGGTTTAAATTAAAAACTATCAATTCAGTTTTATCTGCGTCAAACCAAAGAAAATTCACTCTGACTCAGTGGCTGTATTGGGGTTTGGTCATCGACAGACACACGGATATAAAGTTGTGTGCCACCAGGATACAAACATAGTAAGAAATTTGAAATAAAATAATTAATTGATGTTAAGTAAAAGTGGTCAAAGAACAGACTTTTGAGGAACGCCTCAACTGATTTTTATTTACCCAGATTTATAATCGCCAAATGATTCAAAGTAGAGCCAAATAAGACAAAGCAGACAATAGTGCTGGTTTTACAAAGCCTAACAGTCTGCATGTCATGATGAACTAAATCACCTACAGGTAAACTTTTTATGCAAAAAGTTCACCAAAAAAAACTGGATTTTATTTAGGGGTATTGGAGTAAAATGTCTTTCACACTTTTATTGTAAAATACTTTTCACACTTGTATGTTACCTTTATATGTTTGTCTGTAACACAAAATCACCTCAAAATACACCGAAATTTGTGGTTGTAACTGAGCAAAATGTGTAAAATCTCATCAGGTTTGAAAACTTTTGCAAGGCACTGTATGTACATTTGTTGTCTTACGCCTATTGCTCACACACACTACTTGTTATTCTCCCCAACACATAAACGATGGATGCGGTGCATTTACAGCTCGTTTGCCTGTGATCAGGTCAGCTTTCATAAAGACGGTGGGACATTCCCCCAGATGACAGCTGTGTGCTGATACAGTTTTTTTGCTCTTTATTTTTTCTCCATGGCCTTTTGTTTAATTCCGCCTTTGTTTGTTGTTAATCGGTTAGAAGTGAGCGGATTGCCATGGGGAAACAGACATCCTTCAGAGGTCACTGAAAATGAGAAGTGCAAACTTGTTCGCTACTGCAAAGACTTCTGGGCATTTGTCCTGCTAGCAGGAAGCCAGTCTAATCTGTTCATCATGTTGGGATGTGTGTTTGAGTTTCAAATCGTTCTTTTTTTTTTTTTTTTGGCAGAAACCTATGAAAACTTTGATTCTCGAGTCATTGAGGTGAGTCTTTCTTTTTTTTCATTGTACTGAACAGATTACAAACTCACACAAGCTTGTATTTTTTTAAGGACTAATTGTTTTAGAAAAGTTGTCATTATTATTTTCATACATTTTATAATCGGGACCATTACAAATTTTGCACTTTGGAATCACATTATTCTAATCACACTTTAAAGAACAAAATAAAATCATGCTTGCAAAGCGTAATGTGGCAAAAAATATTATTAATAATACATTTCTTTCTTTATTAGAATAAAAATTGACATATCAAAATACATGCTATTGGTTGATGCACTAATTGAATAAAATGACGGCAGTTCTTAGTTTTGACGCTTTCAATGACTAGAAAAAAACGTCATCTGCTAATCACTAATCTGAGCCAATCAGAGGGAAATTCAGAGACATACATTTATTTGAACATGTCATAGTAATTTTGTTTTGAAATTGAAGCACAAATAAGACACTTAGCTTAAACATACCCCAGCCAAATGGAAAATATTACTACAATTCGAGGCATGTATATTTGTTTAAGTGAATTTCTTTCACTTGTTCCTGATTGGTTGATTTTGAAACAAACTTTAATGAACCTAAAATGAATCAATAGCCAAGATTTATTTAGTTACGGTTATTTTGTACATGTTATCCAAGGCATGGAGTATTAATTCATCTGAAATTGTCAATATGAGATTATGCTACAAAAAAAAAAGAAAAAAAAACAGTTTTAATATATCAAAAAAAATTTTCAGCACATCTTTTTTTCTCTATTGAAGTCTGGAACGCTGTTATTTCTTTCATTTACAAATCATTTGCATTTTTATCGCTTAAAGTCTTGCGTTTCGTGCCGTGAAAATCAGAAGGTAAAATATCGGCTGTATGAACAGAGCTAGACAAACTTTTTTGTGAATCTTTGAAAGTTAAAAAAAAAAACCTAAAGAGAACCGTGACGGGTTCTAATCTTACTGGTTCTGTTCAGGGTCACTGAGCAAAGGAAGCAGAAAGTCTGAAAGCGCTGAGTGTGTACTGTCTGACGTTTTTCCTCTTGGACAAAGTTCAATACTTTCAGCCAGAATTATCAGAGCAAAAGTAAAAGTTATTGTTGAATAAGAAAAGAGAAGGTGTCGGTTTGGGAAACTGGCTGAGTGGTTTCTGTGCTGAATCTTCAATATTTCACCTCCGCTGTACGAGTTTAAGTCTTGATAGATGTTAGCAGACAATGTATGTTGTTTTTTTTTCTTCTTCTTCTTCCTCTTCTTTTGTGGTTTACCCAACTTACTTAACTAAACACACAGACATGATGCTATTATGGATTTATACTAATGTTTTCCTATAGTCACCAAAATATTAACACTCACCTAAGCTCTGTTTTTGTGGAGTTATTTAAGCTGCAAAACTTTTCATTGCTTTACCCTTTGTACCTTAACAAGTGCAATATTAAAGAGGTAAAAATAATAAGCTAAATAAAACGTGCCCAAAGTTAATTGTCAGCACAAACGCAAAGTTTTATAGTACTGCTATAAAACTGCTGCTCCACACCTTTGCACTGGTCTTCTCATTTTGATAGCTTGACGAGATACAGGACAGTGCGACCGCATCTATTTAAAGTGAGTGAACAGTGCTGAGGTCCAACTACACTGTGTTCCAAATAATTATGCCAATTGGATTTAAGTGTCATAAAGATAAAATATTTTGTTGTGCTATTAAATTTATAGATGGTATTGTGTCTCGGCTCTTTGAATCACTATAATTAATTTCAGAGAGCTTGGTGATTAGTTTGTCTGTGAGCTCAATTAAAGGAAGTCTACTAGAAGGATGTTCCACACTATTAAGCAGGCCTCAGGTTTCAAGCAATATGGGAAAGAGAAAGAATAAAATCATCAGATAATGTAGAGCCGTATGACAAGGTATGAAAACATTAGATATTTAACGAAAACTGAAGCGTTATCGTCGTACTGTGAAGAGATTTGTGGCTGATTCAGAACAAAGATGGGTTTGTGCAGATAAAGGCAGAATGAGGAAGGTTTCTATTAGACAAATTCATCGGATTCAGAGAGCAGCTGCTAAAACCCCCTTACAAAGCAGCAAACAGTTATTTGAAGCTGCTGGAGCCTCTGGAACCTCCAGGTGGAGGATCCTCCAGAGGCTTGAGGTGCATCAACCTACTATTGGGCCACTAACCAGAGCTCACAAGCAG
>CAEGAE010000208.1:0-61117 GCA_903067095.1 Girardinus metallicus
TGGAAAAAAACAACCTATTCAGAGCAATAATTTAACCAAGCTGGACAAAATATATAAACAGTTTGCATTAATTGGATTAACCCTGATAAACTGATTATTGAAATAATCGTCAACTAACTTAGTAATCAATTAATCGCAAACTAGAGTATACAGACTCAAAAAAGGACATTTGCTGGAAGAAACCCCAACAAACTCAGAGGGTAACCAAACTGTACAAAATATTTATACATTTTGCAAGTAAGATAAAAACACCTTTGTCTATAAATATGTTTTACCCAAAATCCTGAAGTGGCATTTTTTTATATTTTAAAATTCACTAAAGATTTCATTTTAGGCAATAAAACATTTATTTTCCCAATTAAAAAAGTAACTGAATTGTTTATTTGCATAGTTTAACATATTTCTAATACTGTATAGAAAAGGCACAAGTGTTTAAATGAAAAATTTGTAGAATATGCCAATTTGTTTATTTGATTAATCGTCAGAATAAATGACTAATCGATTAATCACCAGAATAAAATAGTCTTTAGTTGTAACAGAATGTGATGAGACCAACCTGGAGTGGGGAGAGTCTGAGCCCCTGAGGTGGTGAAGCCGAGGGGAGTTGATCCCCTTCAGGTACGTTGAGCTGCCGCCTCGTTCTCTCTCCGCTTTGGCCTTCTGCAGCTCCTATAAACAGCAATATTTACCACCATTTTCACAGCTTACAGTCGGTGGGACAGAGGTTTCTGAGGAAATCCGACCTGCAGCCTCATTTCCTCCAGCAGCTCCTGGGCTCTCTGCATCCTCTGGGCGATGAGGCTCTGCAGCTGACCAACAGGCTGGGTGGAAGAGCCGCTGCCCGCCTCGTCTTCAGTC
The DNA here is from genome assembly GCA_903067095.1 of Girardinus metallicus. Lineage (NCBI taxonomy): Eukaryota > Metazoa > Chordata > Actinopteri > Cyprinodontiformes > Poeciliidae > Girardinus > Girardinus metallicus. The sequence continues at coordinate 859 of CAEGAE010000208.1, forward strand.
GGACAGCGACGAAGAGCCGAACGAAACTCTGACCGAATCATTGCTGGTCTGGAGAAACAGATTGAATTGAGTATTAAATCATTTTCAAGTTCATTTTATTAAACATTTATCAGCCTCTGTGTGTTCAGAGCACCAGAAGTCCATCAGTTCACTTTCAATTTATGTTATCGTTCTACTTTTCTGATCAAAAACTACATTTTACTAAGTATTTTTGGTGTAGTTTCTGGTGAAAATATCTTAATAGACTTGAAATAAGACAAAACTAATTTACAAAAAAGCTTTCTTTTCATCAAGATATAGGAGCTTGTTTTAAGGCACTTAATTCCTTAATATCGCTAAAAAAATACTAGTTCCGCAGTCAACTGGCACTGCACCGTTACCTAGCAACCGGCCAAGCCCAGCCCGTAACCTAGCAACCACGTTCTAGTTCCACAGGCAGTTCACTTAAAACAAAACATTCTTCCCATGTTTTAAGTAAATAATCTGTCTGTTCAGTGGAACTAGTGCATTTTCATCAATACTAAGGAATTATTTACATAAAACAGGCTCCATTATGTCACTGAAAAGTTTATTGTAAGTTAATTTTATCTTTTTTCAAGATATTTACACTAGAAATTACACTAAAAACACTCAGTAAGATTTTGTGCTTTTACAGTAAAAATAAACGTCAGTAAAGACTTGCTGCTGTAAAGTTCTAACTGAGGAAGAGTGAAAAAGTCTTCGTGTCAATCTGATAACGCAATAAAATTAAGAGTAAGTACAAAAGCCAATTAGAGAAATCACATCAGTGCATCCAGTAGCTCTAACTACAGGAACATCCAGGTTAAGTCAACAGACCAACCATGAAGAACCAATTTAGAGTAACTGACTCGCTAACATGTGGTTCTGCTAGTAAACCGGAATAACCAGTGAAAATCCCAATACGTGCAAAATGAGAATATGCAAAACCCAAACAGAAACGCCTCAGTTGGGATTCAAATAGGGAAGAGGCGGAAATGCATCTCTCTTATTATTTACAACTAAACCAAGTCCAGAGTTAAAAGCACAAACAGCGATCACACTAAAAATCAAATTTGTGCTCACCGCTTTTGTGTTGCTCTGATGCACCATGATTTTTTATTAGTGAACACATTTTCACACTCAGTGCTCATATTTCACAGTTCCTGCATGAGTTAAATTGTTCAATTGTCAAAAATCACAGGATTTGTTAAAGTGGCCTTAAAATTTAATTGACCATCTCTAATATCCTTCCTTATAGCATAACAATTAATATATTTAGATGTAACAAAAAAATCAGCATGACTGTAATTTATTAAATTTGACATATTTGGAACAGAAGAGGATTAGGGCGACTGAGATTAAAGCCAGACTTCTGAAATTAAAGTCAGAATTCTGAGATTAAAGTCAAAATTTTGGGATTATAGACAGAATTCTGATTTTAATCTTAGAATTTTTCAGAGGCTCTGCTTGTCCTCCAGATTACGGTGCAGATGAAGGAGTTGATTTTAAAACCTGTCATTTTTCTAGGTTATTGTAAAAGTGGATCAAATGAAATGACCAGAATATTTGTTCCAGAGCCTCTCCCCAGTCAAAAGAACCACTTCAAGATGATAATCTAGTAATTTCCAGTCAGATTAAGAGGTTAATCTGTGGTCTGTGGATGTTTCACCTGGAGGACAGGACTTCATCCATGGAGGCGCAGCGACTCCGACCCTGCATGCTGAACCTCTTCCCTGGCTGCGGCGTTCGGGACTGGGCCTGAAGGACCTGCAGGGGCAAAGGTCAGATGAGCAGTTTGTGGCATAACAGCTTCACAGATGATGATCCACTGACCATAAAATGACACAAATAGGAATTACAAAAATAAATTGGCTCAATGGAAACACACCAATTAAAACAAGTAAAAAATCTTGTTTTTCCAGGTCAGACGGTCCATGCCGGTTTGAAATGTCTACTTCCTGTTTTTTTACGTTATTGCGTAGCGTCAACATATGACAAATTCTGCTAGCCTGGTTGATTTGCTCCAAACAACATGCATGAACATCGATAATTGTCTATAGTTTTTGTTTTAAATATCTGAAATCCTGCCAAACTGGTGATGTGACCTTTCCTGTTTTATCCACAGATTTCACTCCACAGCGTTGTTTTTTATTTTTAAGCAGTTGTGAAACCCAGTGGAGAAGAAACCTTAAACTGCTACTGTGTCAGTTACTCAACAGGTCGTTGCTAGGCAACCAAAGAATGAGTGAGTTGCTAGGCAACCAAAGAATGAGTGAGTCGATTCCATGCTGCAAAAACACAAAATATTACAAGGTAAAAGTTCTAGTTCCACTGGCAGATTATTTCACTTATAACATGTGATAAATGTCTTGTTATGCCAATAAGACTAGAACTTTTTCATCAATATTAAGGAATTATTTACTTACAACAACCTCATGTATGTTGCTGACAAGTTACTTGTCGGTTAGTTTTGTCTTATTTCAAGTGCATTAAGATATTTCCTCGAGAAACTAAACAAAAATTACTCTGTAAGATTTTGTGTTTTTGCAGTGCACCAACATTGCTTGGCTGGTCATGAGAGATTGAGTGGCTAATGTCTTCTCTCTGCCTACATCTCCCAGAATGCTGTGCAGTTCTGGATCAGAGCTCAGTGAATATTCTGCATACAGAATATTGAGAATTCTATCTGAAGTGTTAATTATCGATATTGATCACATATTTATTGCGATATATATACTGCTATTTATTTATCATCCAGGCCTTCTCCAAACCAGTTGATGGAAACAAACCAAACTCAAGTTTTCTTTTTAAGACATTTTCAGAGTTCGCTCAAAAATGTCATGACAGTTGGATGGAAACATAGTGAGTGTCTCACCTGGACTTGCTGGTTCTTTTGGACTTTCGAGGCGTCCAGGTGTGGCTGTTTGCCCCAGGAGCGCTCGCTGCCTCTCGGTAGGCTCCCTGTCTTCACTTTGGGCTCTTTGGTCGTCACCCGCAGCTTCGAGACGTCGGTTCCTGCCCGCTGACGACCCCCGACCCCGCCTTCAAAGCCCTCTTTCTGCAGGTCGACCCGGAAACTGTCCTCCCAGGATTCGTCGTCGTCATATTCGAGGCAGAAACCGTCCTCCTCGGCAACCAGGTCAAGGGTCAGCATGCCGTGGGAGGAGGTGGAGGCCTGAGGTTTCAGAGACGATCTCATGAAAGGTGGTAATCCAGAATAACAGGAAGGAGGAATGGGGGATGTTTGTACCACGGCCATGAGGTGTCCTCTGGTCGGCAGCCGGCGGCTGTGAGGGATCTTCGCCCGATCTCTGGTCAGATGATCCAGAGCGCTGTCCTCCTCAATGGTCACCTGAAAGCCCATTGGAAAGACATCAACATTTCCACCTCAAACCATTATAAACCTGCAAGCAAACCAGGTCAGACCTCATCTAGAACTCTGTTCTTAGCCTTGATTATGGCCACGTTCAGCGTGTTGATCCAGGACTCCTTCTCCTCCGGACTCACAGCCAGAAACACCAGGTTAGGAACCTGAAAAAGACGACATTTAATCTTTTCTGAATGTTTTAAAGGTGACCTGTACATAGTTTCCACAAGTCTGAATCGGAAGTAATCCGCACCAAATTAGTAGGCGAGCACAATGCATAGCGGGCCAACGGCTTTGAGACCAACAAAAAGAAAACACATGGACACTCTTCTCCAGTGTACAAGAGAAAGATACATGAACAAAATGGCTGCTGTCAGGATCAACTCGTATGAGAAGGAGAAGGAAAATATGTCAGACGATGTGGACAAGCTGCCTCCGATCTCAAACTACGATACAGTTAATAACTGCTTAGTGAACAGGAAGAGTTTGTACAACATGGAGGAGCTTCAAGACCTGGAATCTTTGGACGCATACGATCAACATTTAAACAGATTTATAAAGAACGTACGAACTTTTCATGTGAATATCAAGGTTCTGGTGACAGGTAGAGTAAGTACATGTAGTAACAAACACGTAGGCTATATGTCCGTCTTAGCTAGCAGATAAAAGCTACATTAGCTATGCTAATTTTGCTAGTTCGACTGTATGTACTACAGTAAATATCACATTTATCTTAGTATTTACACACAGTTGGGTACAGTAGTCAAGTAGTTGTAATGCACTTATATTTTTAATAAGTTACACAGGTATGAGCCGGTTCTAAGTGTTGTCATAGCAACTCCATAGCAACAACCTGCCAAGACATCTGTCAGTTACAACGTTTACGGAAGTGTGACATCATGAAAAGTATGTGCTATGTTAGCAGACAAAACATTTTCATTACATTTTTTCCACAAAAATCATTCTGAGATGATAAGATTTTGAGTTCCTTTCAGAAAGTTTAAATCCACTTTAAATCCAAACAAGTGATAAATCTATTTTTTCTGTGTTGTCAGCTGGGATATAAAAATACAATCATGTTTTCTGTGATATGTTTAAAGATTGGGAAATTGTTTTACAACCAAAACTCTGGTTGCATTTTATTTAAGTAAATGGGGAAGATTGTGAACGCAGACTTCATTAAAAACAACAAAATGAAAACTAAGTATCCTTTTCCTCCCAGTCTACCTAAATGTATTCCTTCATATCGGTTTATCATTTAGGAAAATACCTGAAAATTTAAAAAATAGAAAATTTTAAGTGGTACTAGTACCACTTAAAAATTTCCAGAAGGTTTTCGCCTACAGTTCATCAAAAATGCTGCAAATATTTAGATAATAAAAATATCAAATGCTGAGTTAAAACTACACACATCCATGCTTACGTATGGTGAGCTGTTTTAATAATAAAGAAGTTAAAACTTTGACATTTAGTGACTTTTTAGAAAACCTTCCAGAATATTAATCTGTAAACTAAAGTGGACATAATCTACTACACACGAGAAAAGCCGTTTCAGTCACGTTTCCTCTGCCTCAGAGTTTGCATGACTGTAAGAAAGAGTAAGCAGGAAGACTGGCATGTGAAAGTGTTTCAGGGATTATTCTGCTGTAACTCATGGACTAATGGGATTCTGCAGATTAAGCTTTTTCAGGGGGTAAAGAAAAAACCATCAGGGCTCGGCCAGTCAGAGCCGCTCAAGGATGTGGGAGGGAAATAAACGTTTAGATCCACCAATCCTGACGGAGGAAATGCACCAATGGGGCGGCTGCGCTGGACAGTTGGGACGGCATAATCTCCGGAAGCAGAGGACAGACGGAGACACATGGAAAGGACAAACTGTAGGAAGTTCAGAGTTTTCCCATCTGGAGAGGATAAATGCAGTGTAACATAAAATAACTGATGTAACATTCTCACATCTCTCTCTGTGGACAGGTCTTTCCGGTTCCTGACTAGATTGTGCCACTAAAACATTGTGAAACTGGACAGAAAATGGAGGACAAGGGAGGAAGAAAAACAACACAGGGCTAGTGATCAGGAAACAATAAAAAAAACAAAGAGCAGAAACAGGAAGTAAAGGACAAATTATCCTGCAATTCAGCAGCCATTATGTGCAGGATAATGGGAATCTATTGGTTCTGAAATCAGGATTTCTGATGATGTTTGATGCATTTCATGCAAAGAAGAAAGAAAGGAAGGAATGTAAAACTGACGGACGGACGGATCATAGATCTTCTTTAACATTTGTTCTTTTCTCAGGTTTCTGAGTTTTTTTAAGTCTGAACTCTTAAAAGTTTCTTAAATCAAAACATTCCAGGAAACTTAAAGCTACCTAAAATAAAATTAACATGACAAACCAAAATAAAAACTTTCCAAGCTGCTTTATAAATACTGGAGACATCAGGAAGTGACAGATGAACATGTATCCGGTCACGCATAAGGAAAAACCACATCTTCCAATCATTTCAGCTGGAGTTTAAAGTCAAAGTAAACCCTGTGGATTTTCCTCATAAGCCGTTTCAATAGATAATCTGAACAGAAGAAACCGGTCGGCTAAAACTGGACGATTAGAGCTGTGCAGCGTTGACATGGCGACATCATAAGATCTGCAAGTAAGCCTCCTCTCCGCTCTGATTTATGGTCCGGTGGATTTGGGTCTGCATGACCTCATCAAAGATACAGCTGAAAAAAAAACTTTTCTGACATGGAGAAACAAAAACTAAAAGATTCAGTGTTCGGTAAAATATCTGTTCACTGCTAGAATGGAGTTAATGACATTTTATAAGTAAACTATTACTATTTACCGAGATTCACCTGAATGAATATAACTGAAGCAGCACATTGTGTTCTGACTTTCATTATTAGAAATGTTATTAATAGTTTTTCTACACTGTAAAAAAAGCATTTCTTATTTACGTTAAAATACCGGCAGTTGTGGTTTCCAGAATTTTACCGTATAAATACTAATTTTACCATATTTATGTGTAAATTTGAGATTTTTTTTTACAGTGTAGGTTTAAGTAAAATTTGAAGAGTGGATTTACACTACAAAAACACAAAATTTTACCAAATATTTTCAGTCTAGTTTCTGGTGCAAATGTCTTGAAATAAGATAAAACTAACTTACAAGTAAGCAAAATATAGGATCCTATTTCAAGGCTCTCTCAACCTAGATGAAAAAATAATAGTTCTCTTAGTATAGAAATATCTATACTAGATATATGGGAAAATGTCTTATTATAACTAAAATAATCTGCCAGTGAACTGAGAACTTTTTAAAAATAAATATTTAGGAATTAAAACAAGCTTCTATATCTTGCTTAAAAGTTGCTTTTAAGATAGTTTTAAATTACTTCAAGTATACTATGATATTTGCATTTTATTTTACACCAAAAATACTTGGTAATGTTTTGTTTTTGCAGTGTGTTAAGCTGTGCTAATTAATGTCGGGGCCTCCGAAGCAGGAAGTGGACTATAACAGAGAGCATGCTGGGTAAATACAACCAAAACAATAGCAAGAGTTCAGCGCTAGCAGAAGAAATGGCTTGTAGCTTTTTACCAAGAGACAAAAGAATGTAACATAAATCCTACATTAGCGAATGTAGGATTTCTACATTCGCTAAAATCTGACGCCACTCCATTTTTGTTTACACTTTTTGAAGAAAGTTGTTGCGCTCGATGTCTTCTTTAGATGTTTTTGTGTCGTTTCCTTCAGTGGTTCTTGGTGCGGCGCCCCCACAGGTGAGAAGGGGAACAGGTTTTTCAGAAGTTTTGGTTTGTTTAACACAGTGCAGTGTGAAAGTGAACCACAGCAGCTGAAAATGTAACAAACGTTGCAGATTTTCTCCCCAATTGAACAGCAGGCAGAACTCACTGTGTTTCCTCGCTGCTTGCAGCGCAGCAACGTGAAGCGACTGTGGTTCTTCTTGCTCCGACTCTTCGCCTTCCTCAGCTCCTCTGAACGCTCGTAATCAGCCAGGTCAAACACTTCCTGGGCTTTACGTTCGTCTTTAACCTGCAAACACCAACACAGAAAAAATCATTCAGACTACATCACCACTGCTTATAATCCAGATGCCTGGCAGCAGCTTTCTGCTAAGGCAGCACAATATGTGATTAAAGGTACCATGTAAAGTTTAAAATTCAGAGCGAGACACTGAGAGGTGATGAGATTTTCACAAAAAAGTAAACACCCAAAAATTTAGCTAAACCTAGGGACGATAAATCAGCTATATAGATTAATCAGTTTTGATTTTTGAAGATTTAATTCTTTGAAAATCTGCATTTTTGTCACGTGCAGTCGTTGGGTTTCCATAGTTCAGAGGTACGTCAGCCTCCAAGGCCCCCATCGTGTTTGACGAGTGTTTTATTCAGTTTCAATTCAGTTTTTATTTGGACTTTTTATTTGGACAGGTCAACTCTGTGACAAAATATAAGGGCCAGGATAGGATTCTTTTTTATTTAGAAAAATAAACTTATAAGACTTACAAGAATATAGTCAGAATATTAAAGCTGCAGTAAGTAGCTTTTACAAAATGTGTTTTTTCCATATTTGTTCAAACTGTTGTCGTGTCGTGACAGTTTGATATGAAACCAATAATCAGTGAAAAGATCTATTTCCTGCACTGCTCTGTGTCAAAAACAACCAATCAGAGCCAGGACTGGCTCTGATTGGTTGTTTAGCGCTGAGGTTGATTAGCGCTGTCAATCAACCTCATGTACTGCATCTGCAAACACAATTATCCAACCGTACATCTTTGAAGAGCAGAAGTGGAGCCTCCTGCAAAGCCAACAAGAATCCAGCAAATGGTTACTCAAGGTAAGTCAACAACTAAACACTTGTCTTTTCCTGCAGCCATTGTACAGCGCAACCAGCTCAGCAAACATCCTGGGGCCCAGCTTGGGTTGCTAGGTAAAGGCGGGGTATCCATCAAATGTGACTCAATAAACTGGACATTTATAAAACGGCTCATTCCAGACACCAAAAAACATTAACTTATTACCAAAGAATGTCTGGCTGTATTTTTTTCTTTTAAACAGCAGAAACCCGAATGGAAGTATAAAAATGTGCAAAATGTGAATTTTACATTTGTCCCCTTTTTTTAAAAAAAGGTAAAAATCACCAATAAGTGGTGTTTTAAAGCCTTCCTCCCTGATTTAGAAATGCTTAACAAACTCGTCCACATCTGCCTCTGCTGCTTGTTTAGCACAGAATCAATGACACAGAAATAAGCTTGTGTTTGTACCACAGATTGTACCATCTGGTTCCACCCAGCTGCTCACCGATTTCACGAGGAAACCCGAAACCAAAGGACCGATCCAAACCTCCACCTTCTGGCTCCGCTATTATTGGACATTTTATGCTGTTTGGGAGATGATTTTTTTAAATTGTGTTTAATCTAATGATGTTCTTAAAAATATGTGTGGTTATTTGACCCATGACTCAATCCTCTATATTATTTAATAATAATAAATAATATCAAAAACACCTTTTTTAAACTGAATTATTGATCATTTTACACAAATAAGCAGCTGTTTTCATTCCAGTTCATAGATTTTACATTCAGGTCAAACATCTGGCTCAATTAGTTTGAAGATTTTCACTCGTTTCATTCAGATAAATAAATATGATAATCTTGAACGTCTGTTCAAGATTTATTCTAATAAACACAATGTTTATTAGAATAAATATGGATGTTTTGCAGTGTTATTTTTATTAAATTTGGTTCTGGTTCATCTGCGCAGACGATGAAACTGTTGATTTGATGAAAAGCGAGTCAGGATCGGATTCAGTGTGGGAAAAAATGAGTCGTCATCTGATTTCCATGTTTCATTCATCAGACGAGTTTCCACTTCGTTCAACTTTAAAAAGTTAATTTGGTGAAAGCTTCCGGGTTTAACTGAGAGGAAGAGACATTTATTCATTTTTAACAAAACCTAACTCTGCTGGAACAGCAGCTTTGAATAAATGAAAGCAGCAACAGGGAACTTTATCTAACCAAACTACTGTTTATTTTTACATTTCTTTGTTTTTTTACTTGTTTTTAATATTCCAACGCTATATTTAAAAAACATGAACTATTATTACCTGTAATGGCCTCAGCTAGCCACTGCACAATCCGTACCATCAGCTAATTCCAGGAAGGGTATTTTACTGTATTTTTTAACTTTTATATTTCAGTGTAATCGTAAAAATAATATATGATTTAAAGAGAATAACAAGAAGTGAAGATAAAAACGGTTTAACCGCATTTTGCTAGGCTGCTTCTGAAAAAACGTGAAGTAAATGTAAAGAGAGTAACAAATTCGTACTTCACGTAAACACCGGTAAGGCTAAAAGTTGGGATTATTGTAAAAGCAAATGTGTTTTTTTATCTTTTCTTGTCTGTGACAGCAAAAATATCCTACAGTCCTGCGAGTCCTGATAATATTTGAACTAAATTATGAGAATTGTTATTTATTAAGGGAATTATAACATAAATAAATATGCTACCCTTTGTCTACGTACGTTTGAGAATAATCCAGAATTATTTCTTCAAATGAACCAAAAGACCAGATTACGCCGTGACAGAGAGAATATAGATATTAAATAAGCAGGATCCCAGGATTTAGGTTACAAATTAGCAAGCCCAGCCCGTTACCTAGCAACCCCAGCCCGTTACCTAGCAACCCTTAGGTAGGGAACTGCGTTTGGTCAGTTGCTGCTCCCAATATCACATTCATGAAGCCAAATGGACAAACTCCGACTGGATGTTAGTTAAGACTCAAATAGCAAGAAAGCTGCGCGTACGAAGACGATCCTCGAGAAGTTCGAGATTCATCTGCTTGACAACCTCTATGTACAACTGGCATTTTGTTTGACTTATTGCTGTTGATAACTGGCTAATAAACGTATGTTTTATATGTCTTACGATTTTCACAAAACAAACAATGGCTGTACAATGAAGCTTAACTGATTCATACGTTTTCATGGTTTAGCTGGTGACATTTACCTACTTATTCTACATTTGTTACGTTTGGGCACAGCGCCGGTGCCGATTACATAACAGTCCATTGATTGGGAAACAGAAAAACGAGATTCGATTGCATCACGTTCTTATCACGCTGGTGACGCCACGTTAAGCATTTGGTTCCAGTCTGAGTCCAAATGGGAACTCTCCCCGAACCATGAAACGGCGAACCGCTCAGCGGAAACGAGGAAACACAGAACGTCTACTAAAGTCAGTTCTTCTTTCTTTGTCCAGCAGGTCTCACAAGAATAAGTAATGAAGAATCAAATCAAACATCATTGCTGAGCATCGTCGCCTGGATGCTCTTGCTGATTTGCATTTGGAGCTGAAACGAGTCGAGGAGAACACGGCTGCATCTTTAATCGATTAGAGACGGGACTTTCTGTCACAGCTGGTGTCAGAACCAAATGCTGCAAAACAAAAGATGGCATAAAAATTCAGAAAATTAAATTAGAAAAAATACAAAATTACAAGCAGAAAGACATAAAATGTAATAAATGAAGAAGAAAAGGGAAATTTAAGTCAATTTAAGAGACAGAAAGTTAATGTATGAGAGCAGTTCTGTCACAATAAGCAATAAATCAGTTAATTACATGTAAATTAAAACGAGCCTAATAATTTCTACTTGCATGATTTACTGTTGTTTTTTCTTTTATCCTCTTTCTACTAAAAACTGGATAATAAAAGTCTCCAGCCTGATGATTTGATCTCAACAAGCCACTTTTTTTAAAGGACAATTTTGTTTACAGAAACTTTATAATTCATTTACAAGACTGTAATACAAGAAACCTTTAAATGTGTAAAACTGTTGCATTTTCTGATCATAATAAGGATGATTTAACATTCCTGTGTCGTATGCTGTGTTTAATGGCTGCAGTGTTCATGGAAGTCACATGTTGAGAAGCCATCAATACCATTATCAATACCACAATCTATACTATTTACATGGAGCCTCAGCAACGCCGACATGGAGGCGGTTCAGAAAATACCAGACAAGAAAAGGGGCTTTGGGTGTCCGGACGATCAATTATCTGCATTTTTCGTGAGAAATATCTGCATGAAGGAGGAATGTCTTCTCTGCTTTAGTTTCAGAGTAAAACTGCTGCCTTTAAAAATAGAAATCCACAACACACACACACACGCAGCGCCTCTGGCTGCAGTAGTTAGCGGACCCGGGTTGCCATAACCCGAGACACAGAAACAGGACGAATCCCGGAGACTCGGTGAAATAAATATGTAATTACAGGAAACACACACAGGCTTTTTTCATCGCTTCAGAGCAGATTGCAGTGATTTACAGCTTCTCACTCATGCCTCAAACTTGTTTTCTTCTCACCCTTGAGCGCGTCGTTACCCAGAAATCTAATGATTTATGATGTAAATAATAAGATCAAACTCCCCGCAGCGTGAGCTAGCAGCGCTAACTGGGTTAGGGTGAGTCATTATGACGCCGCTCGGTTCGTTCGGCCGACCTCGACGGCAGCAGCAGTAGCAGGAACACGAGTTTCTGCAGCTAAAATAGAGCCGAACACACGAACAGAACCTCTCTCAGCAGAAACGCACTTTTATTCCTGACTCTGCATCCGCATGGAGCTGGAACGTCTATTTTTAAAGCAGCGTAAACGGGAAGCCGGCGAGTGGATTCTGGTTTTACGAAAGATGCTTTCAGTACTTTGATCATTTTAACCTTCTGCAGAGTTGGTGTTTGTCACCAGTTTGTGATTTTCTTCTTTCTGGTTTTATCTTACTCACTGTAATCTTTCCACTTCTCTGTCCCATTAGATCAGGTTTTAACAGTTTCTGCTTTTAGTTGGGGTGTGATCAGGCCTGTAGCAATTAAGCAATAAATCAATAAGTCGTATGATAAATCAGAACAAGCTCAATAATTTCTAATTCTCTCTAATTCTGCCAAACATTGGATGACTAAACTCTTCACTCTGGTGTTTTGGTCTCAAATAAACTTTTTTTTCCAAGGACAATTTGTTTACAGAGACTTTAAAATTAATTTTATTTGTTGTTTCTGTTGTTTTATTTATTTATTTCAGATTTTTAAAATGTCCTCCAGTTCCAGTGTCCAATCATTTATTTAATTCTTAAAGTTAATCTTAAAGAGCCGGTTGAGCCAGAATCTATTGATAAAACCCATTAAAATATCTGTTGAAATATCAATAAACATCTGTTTGTTTCAGCATTCAGTAAATGTTTCTTAAACTTGAATAACATTAAACATATTTTCACGCCGATCAGCCAATCCAGGATTTTGTGATTTATTTTTTTTTTGTGGTTTTTTTTTGCAATCAGAATATCAGATTTTATGGTGCTAAATTAGAAATATTTCTAAGAAATTTTTATTATATTTGCGCAAAATGTGACTTTTTATTAATTGCCGTATCAACCACGGACTATGACTTGACATCAAGTAATGCTGAGGAACTGAAACTAAATGGTTTTGACCAATTTTGAGAAAGAAAATTCAAAATTCACCATTTTGTGAATTTTGCGTATTTGTAAAGAAGTGAAAGGACTTACTGATGTCATTTGGAGTCTCCAGGGCCACATAAAAAACTGCAGCGGGCCATATATGGCCCCTGGGCCTGTAGTTTGACACGTGATTTAAATCATTTAGTCTAAACTAATGAATGGTCGGTACGAAGAGCTCCTTCTTATGCTGGGAAAAAACCAAAACAACAAAATCAAATTGACCAACTGTTGAAACCGTTGTTATTGCTCAAACTATTCGCCGACAGACGGCCTCCACCTCCTCAGATCTGCACTCTGAGGAGATAAAACCAGCTGAGATGCAAAACTCAGAAGAAAGTGTTTGAGAAAGTCTGACTCAGTGTCCTGCAGCCTGTGTGTGGAGTTGCATAAAACACAGTTACGTAATGCTGGAGCAAAAACAGAATCGGTGTGAACACTCGGCACTTAGGATCCAAACCGCCTCACTGACAGGAAGGTGCATCTGGTTCCCAGCACGAACAAACGGCCTGCAGTCAAACCACGCAGCTTTAAAGGGGACCAATTATGTTAAATTCACATTTTTCAGGTTCTTGTACTTTCACTTGGGTCTCGACTGCTTCTAAAAATAACCAAGAGCTTAAAAAAACCCAGGACATCCAGTTCTTGGGAACAAGTTAGAGATTTTTGGTGTCTGGAAAAAGAGCCATTTCAAAAACCTCCGAAATGTAACATTACAAATCAGCAGGCACGACCCCATTACCTAGCAACCCCAGCCAAGCCCCGCCCGTTACCTAGCAACCCAGCTGGAGTTCCAGCATGTTTGGTCAGCTGGTTTTAATGCTGTACAATGGCCGCTGGAAAAGACAAGTGATTTGCTGTTGATTTACCACTTGCTGTATTCTTCTTGGTTGTGCAGAAAGCTTTACTTCTGCTTTTCAAAGATGAATCTTTGTAAAATTGCGCTTCTGTTTGCAGCCATTTTCATGTGAAAGTGTAAACGTTGAGTTGGGGGCGTGGCCAGCAGCAGATTATTTGGATTTAAAGAGACAAGACGCCATAAAACAGCTCAAAATAGGCAGAACTGACCAAACTAAAATCTCACTAATTAGGAATGATTTTGTGGAAAAAAAAAATGAAATTAATGTTTTGTACAGTCTGTAGATTTATCCTAACCTGTTAAATAGGTCACCGTTAACATTAGAAAACGTGCTAACCACAGAGCAATAAAGAGATTCAAAAGGATGTGAAGCAGTTTCTCTAAAGAGGATGTTGGATTTTCACAGAACTTGATGAGGGCGGTTCATGTGAAAAGCTCATGTTTCAGAGCCGACCGGCCGTCATCTGAGCTGGAAGTAAACACAGATTACAGCACATTGTTCCTCCGTCGTCTCACCAAAACATCCATTTTACTTTAACTGACTTCATAAAACATCCAAACAAACAAAGTCACATCCCGATTTTACTGGAAACCTGGAGATTCTTAGATTTATCGAAATTTAAATCAACATCACAAATGTTTGACCCATAGAATTTACCAAGGATGCAAATATTCATCAACTATGAATGGTGCCAAATTAAAATATGTCCATATTTTATTGGACTGTTTAACTAGTTGCTGTTGCCATAAGTCACGTTATTTACCACTGTCCAAAAGTTATAGTTATTTTTATTCGTTTCAAATCTCTTAACTGTTTTACTGACTTTCCTGGTTGTCTTTATTCTTGATTTTGGTGTATCAATGTTGTTTTATTCTCAGCTTTGTTATTTTGTGTCTTTTTGGTGCTTGAAAGAGTTTTGTTATTGTTTTATTTTATGATTTGTGTTTCTTTGTAATTTTATATACATCTCTCTGGTTGTCTGGAGTTTTTTTATGATAATTCTGAGTTTATTTAGTGGTTGTTTTTTTTTTTTACCTTTAGACTTATGTGCTTCTTCTCTTTAGGCGTCTTGGTTTGAAAAAATATTTCAAATTGTCCACTTGAAGCCCAACAAGTAAAAACATGAATGAATCAGCATTAGCGTGGATCTCTATGTGTTAGGATTCACGTTTTGTTCTTCCGTTTGGGTTTCTACTGCTTCTAAAAACAACCCAAGCACTTAAAAAAAAACCCACACCTCCACTTTTTTGACAATAAGTTCATGTTTTTTGATGTCTGAAAAACGAGTTGTTTCAAAAACAGGGATTTATGCCGTTACCTAGCAACCCCAGCCAAGCCCAGCCCGTTACCTAGCAACCCAAGTGGAACTCCACCACATTTGGTCATCTGGTTTAACCGCAGTATGAGCCCTCAAGATGCAGCCATTTTCACTTAAGAACGTAAACGCTGAGTGGGGGGCGTGGCCAGCAGCAGCTCGTTTGGATTTAAAGTGACAGCGCTCTAAAACAGCTCGTTCTGAAAGGAGATCAAGACAGGCAGAACTGAGAAGACTGAAATCTCTTAACACAGCCTAAAAATAATTTTGTGAAAAAACTGCAACGAACGTGTTTGGACCACTGACCCATCGTAACCTGGTCAAGGATCGGTCGCCTTTAGAGGAACACAAGCTCTGGGAGGCAGAGTTTCTTTTTCACTCTCAGACATCTGATTCCTGAATCAGTCGCCGCTGCTAATTTCCGCTGCCGCTCCAGGACACAAACCGTCTCCGTCCCTCTCTGACACTAACCCACAGTGAGGTCGCTGACACCAAACGGCTGCTGAAGCTCCAGGCCCAGGCCACCAGAACCCATTGCCAGTCCCCCCAGTGCCGTCCCATTAACTATGCTCCCGTTTCGCTCATTCCTCACCTCCTTGTCTGAGATGTAGAGGTGATCTCCCTTCAGCAGCAGGTACCGGCTCCGCCACAGCTCCCTGAAAATCCCTCGACCGCAGAACTTCCTGATCCAACCTGCCTTCTCCGGCTGCTGGACGGCAAGCAGACCGGAGTCCTGGAAGCCCTGGAACAGAAGAAGAAGATAAAAACAGAACAGCAGCAAAACAAGAGAAACCACGAGTTCACAGCCAACAAATTAATTTATTATAGAAAGAAGGAGGGCTATTCAGATTAATCGATTATCAAAATAAGTGTCAACCAATTTAGTAATTGATTAATCGTTAACTTAAGTATACAGACTTAAAAAAAGATAATTTGCTGAGAAAACGACATACTCAGAGAAGTAATTAAGCCAAAACTGTAAAAAAAATAAATAAATTAAGAATTGAAGATATAAAAAACTCCTCAAACGTCATTCCTTTTAGGGTTGAAATGATTAATTGTGATTAATCGATTGTTAAAATGACTGTCAACTAACTTAGTAATCAATTAATTGTTGTGTATAGTTTACAGATTCAAAGAACAACATATACAGAGCAGTAATTAAGCCCAAACTGTACAAATATATATATATATGTATATATAAACGAGGAAAATAAATATTTTAATTTCACAAACAAACAAAAAAAGGATTAACATTAACTCAAAAGAAGATCAATTAATCTTATTTTTAGGTTTAAAAATGAGGAATGACTGAAAACCCAGATGAAAGTAAACAAAAATTTAAAAAAAAAACAAAGTTAAAAGATAAAGCTTTGGTCTGAGAGTAGAAGGAGAGGAAGAAAGGCGAGGGAGAAGTGAAGAGGAGGAATAACGTGTGACTGACGGAGGAGTGCAAATCTTCACGGTGATCGTGTTTGTCATGATCTCTCTGCTCTCCGTCAGTCTGACCTACTTTAATTGCATAACAGCCCGACTCTGACAGAAGTACGAGGAAAAAGAAAGCTGGGCGAAGTGCTGCAGAGAGAAAGAGGCGAAATGAAACCAACCGGCAGACAGGAAGCAACAGGACCTGACGGGGAAAAACTTTCAAAGGGAAAAATTCAGAGAAACAACAAAAAAAAAAGACATGAAAGTTGAGCTCAAAGTGGTTTGGGATCTTTTTTATCCTATAACCTGACAATAACAGGTTTCAGGATTCCAGTTATTTATCTGGAGGGAAAGAAGAAGAAGAACATTTTGAAAATTTTCCCACAATTTCTGACTCCATCTTTAAATTAGTTCAGTAAAAAAAAAATAAAAAATTTCCTCCTCAGAATGTGTGTGAAGCGTTAATTTGAGGATCCCAAAACCTAAATGATGTCAAATGTCATGAGATATTCACTCAAGATTTAAATGTTTAACTGACCAGATAAACCTGGAAGAAAACATAAAAACCAAAAAAATAAAAAAATAAAACTTAATTTATTTACACAATAGACGACTAATAAATATGTAACAAAAAATGTTTATTCATTAATTAGATGTAAATTAAGATAAAGTTATTGACGGAAACGTGGCAGTGATTAGGAATTTCAATGGAGCAGCGTGATGAATATTGATAAATAACGAACCTGATCAGAAATCTGAGGGATTTATTTTCACATTTACACTCTGCTTTCTGCCAAATTAAACATTAAAACAACTTAAACCCGGACGAATGTTTGAAACTGACTCCAAAGCTGAAGAATAAAAAATAAAAATAAAGAATAAAACGTGTCTGACTGACCCGTCTGCTTTGGTTGCTTTTCTTCATCCTCCCTCCTCTTCACTCCCGGGGGGGAACCGCTCAGTCGGAGCGCTGGGGAAGAAGGAGGAGGTTCGGTCCGGCCCGGGGGGAGCTGCAGCCCGGACTCTGGTCGCTCCGGTCCCCGGTGAGGTCCTGGTGTCGGTGCCGTCGCGTCCACTCGGGTCCACGCCGGTTGCGTCTCCTCCTCAGCGCCGCGGCTGTTGTCTGAACACGGGCTGCATCCTTTCCTCCTGCGCGTGCGCGGACCGCTTTGAAGCGGATGCTCTTTGGCTTCGAGCACGCGCGTTCTCCCTCGTACGAGGCCGCGCACGGCGGGTTTCTGTTCGGCGAATTAAAAGGGAGCGCGACAGCGACACCCAGCGGCGCCAGAGGGGAAAAACAGAAGAAACACGTCTGAAAATTTTTATTTTATCGAGACGTTAAGCAGCAGAAGAGTGAGAAATAAATAAATAAAATAACAAAATATTTCATTTTCAAAATAAAAAAATACGAATTATAATTTCTGCCGTTATTTTCTGTAAAGTTATGGCACGAATTGATTTAATTAAGAGCTTTACAGTGCTTCGCAAAAGTTGAAGTTTAGTTGTATTTCGTTGAGATCTTATTTTATAGACCAACGCAAAGTAGATCTTCATTGTTTGACGACTTATCAGGGCCATTCTAGATGAAAAAAAAGAGTATATTTCTGCCAAAAAACTCAGAAATGTTGATATTAATCTCTGAAATTTTTGAGAAAAATTGGAAATTTCTGAGTCTGAAAAGTCAAAAGTTTGCTGGAAAAAAAATCAGACGCTTTGAGATTAAGATCAAAACCTTTTTACAGAAGACTTTGAAATGTCGAAAATTTTCTAGAAAAAAAGCTACGAAATTTTTACATTTCTGAGCAACAAAAGTTGGAGATTTTCTGCTTTTCAAACTCAGAAAATCTCCAAAAGTTGAAAAATGTTCGACTTTACCAGCTCAGAAAATTTCAACTTTTTTTCCTAGAAAATTTTCTGAAATCAATCTCACCATTTCTTTTTTCTTTTGGTGTAAATTTTCGACTTTTGGTGCACAGAAATGTGTTTTTTCTCTGCTAAAATGTCTGGGACAAAATTTTTTTTTGCAAAAATGTAGTCCTGTTTTCTGACAATGGCCCTAACACGCCATCGCATGATCGTGATGTGGAAAACAAATTACAAATGGGTTTTCAAGATTTCCGGGCGCATTGGCCTTCTTTAGCACCTGTCATCACTGCTGCATCGAGCTTTGCACCGAAACTCACATTTTGTCCATTCTTATTGCAAAACCTCCGTCATCTGTGATCATTGGTTTTAAAATCCATCCACAGATTCCCGTTTAAGCGGCTGAGGCAGACGGAACCGGGATTCGGACCTGCGACCCACAAAAGTTACAAAACAAACTCCGACCACCGTCTCGTTATTTTCTGTCTCTTTTGATGACGCGTAAAACGACCTGGATTGCTAAATTCTTTGAGTGTTGCTATAAATCGTCTAGCTTAGCTTAGCCTAGCCTAGCATAACCTAGCCTAGCCTAGCCTGTTATAGCGCTAAGGCACAGTACTGACTATTTTCAGAATAAAATCACATTCAATTAGTGAAAGGAACAGTTCTATGATGATTCATAACCTCAGGGATTTAATTTAGTTTATTTTCTCTTCACTTTGACTAAACCACAAACATTTTAGCTGTTTGTTCTCAGTAATGATGCACAGTGATTTTAGCACATTTTCTTGTTTTGTAGTAACTTGTATTTGCTACTTTTGCCAGACAAGTGTATTAGCATAGATTTCCATCTGCACTCTGCAACAAATCGAGACACATGAGAATGAATGAAACAGCTTTGGTCCTCATCAGATTAAATATATCTTTATTAAACTCTACATGTTGTGTCAGACTTATGTTTCTTCCTTCTTTTCCAGGCAAAACTCTGCAGAGAAACAAAACACATTTTTTTAAAAATAATCTGCGTTATCATCCAAATAATGGCTGATATAGAGGTTAAATTTACAGAATATAGAGATTCATGTTTGAATCAACATGCATGTTGTTTGTTTTTGTAATTTAATATAAAAGAAAACAGTTTAAGGTATTCTAGGATCCTGGTAATTTGGGGTTTATTTGGAGAATATTCTGTCACCAATTGTGTAAAACAACGTCACAAATGTTTGGCTGTTATTTGGTTTCTGTAACAACTAAAACATGAAATTTGAAGTCTGTCGCCCAGTTTCACCACTTCAGACAGTAACTTTAGTCATTTTCCTGACCTGCCTTCCCGTCGTAGCGGAAACTCATCCTGACATTGAACTTCAGGCAGTCGGCCATCCTCTTGTGTTCGTTCTCAGATGCTTTCAGCTCCTCGGCATCCAGGTGTTTCCCCTCACTTCCTGTTTCACAAAAAATGACAGGAAGGCAGCATCCTCTCTGCAGACAAAGAATAAACACTTTGTAAACATATTACATGGAACAGACTTGCAATGCTCTGCTTTGTTTAGTTTTTTAATTAAAAATATTGTTTGTTTTGTTGTGGTTTTCTAACAGTGAGCTTTAGGTTCTGGTTTGACAATAAGGAGCCAGGAAGGAGCAATGTGGATCATGCTGTATTAGGACAGCTGAAGATAGAATAAATGAAATTTGAATATGGTTAATAGGTAACGGACTGAGCTCTACTGGGGTTGCTAGGTAACGGACTGGGCTCTACTCGGGTTACTAGGTAACGTACTGGGCTCTACTGGGGTTGCTAGGTAACGGACTGGGCTCTACTGGGGTTGCTAGGTAACGGACTGGGTTCTACTGGGGTTGCTAGGTAACGGCACTGTGCTTTCTGATTTGTGACGTTATATTCGAAGAGTTTTTGAAACAATAATTTTTTTTGCCACATTTTATGGGCTACAGTATTTCAGAATTTCTTTGCCAAAAAAATTTTCCCTTTTTTTCCCCAAATTCCTAAGATTATTTCTAGACAAAACAATGAAATTTCTGAGCTCCAAGAATTCAAAAATTTCTGCGTGTTTTTTTAAGTGCTTGGGTTGCTTTTAGAAGTTGTAAAAACCAAAATGGAAGAACAAAAAAAAACTTGAAAAATGTCCCTGGTAAGTTACATGCAACGTGGGCCCCGCTAGCTGTGTTTCCATTTGACATATGCAATCTGACATTTTGAAAATAAATTTGCTAAATGGAGAGAAACTAATTTAAAACAACTCTGTTTTTTTTGCTAAAAAGTTTTGGCGCTACGATAAAAATTGCAAATAAAAAAAATAAATCAGAAATTTTGAGATTAATCTCAGAAAATTTCCAGTCTTTTTCTAGAAAATTCAAAAACTCTTCAACTTTTGAAACTCAGAAATTTCATTGTTTTTTTCTAGAAAAGATTCATCCAAAACTTTCTGATTTTTTTGTCTGAGCTTTTTTTTTCTTTTTTTTTTCTATTACTAATGGCCCTAATATGCCATCATATATAATCTCTACTGCAAAAACAGAAAATCTTACCAAGTATTTTTGACCTAGTTTCTAGTACAAACATCTTAATACACTTGAAATAAGACAAACCCGTAAAAGTAACATTTTTGCAAACATTATGAGCTTGTTTCAAGTAAATAAGTCCTTAATATTGATGAAAACTACTTGTTCTATTGACAGATTATTTCACTTAAAACAAGCGGTCTTAAGTGGAATCAGTTTTTTATTTACTCAAAACAAGATCCTACATTGTGCTGAAAAGTTACTTGTAAGCTTGTTTTGTCTTATTTTGAGTGTACTAAGAAAGTTGCAGTGCACTACCAAGTATTTTCAACTGAAAATACTTGGTAGGATTTTGTGTTTTTACAGTGTAATAGACAACAAACAGGAAGCTCTCGTGGTTTTCCTTGAGCTTCAGCTCCATGATGGAGCTATTGGCGTTCTTCATCAGCTCCTCGGCTGCTGGATAGTCGGCTATCGCCTGAACCAGAACCCACCGGACCTCTGACAACTGGAACCAGGACAAATAACCAATCAGGAACTCTGCTACAACGTCTGATGAGTCAAGATGTTCTGATTGTGATCTCACCTTGTGTAAGTCTTGTCGTTGCAGCTTTGGTGGCAGGTTGCATTCTTCAGCAGCGCTGCAGCTGAGCAGCATCAGAACCAGCATCAGAACTAGCAGCGGTCCAGCGGCGTGAAGCTTCATGGTTCAGGGAACCGGAGAGAAGTGACTGACCGAGAGCCGTCTGGTTCTAAAGCTGGAACCGCAGCGAGTTCTACAAGAGTGTTTGCTCTTTGTTTAAGAGAAGCAGGCAAACACTCTGACCCGCTCACTCCCACCGGTGACGGAACCGATCAATTGACCCGCTCACTCCCACCGGTGACAGAACCGATCAACTGACCAGTTGTCACTCCCACCGGTGACGGAACCGATCAATTGACCCGCTCACTCCCACTGGAGAAGACAAATAATATCTGTCACATACATGAATACTAATGATTAATAGTAATAAATATTTAATTTGTCGTGGAAGCAACAAAAAGTTTTCTGGTTGCAATATATCTGATCCAACTATAAAACCAAATTAAAAGTTAAAGAAATATATTTTAAAATAAATTTTAATATATTCACCAGTATTACACATATTTCAATTCATTTCTGTGTGGTACATATTCAGATTCCAAGCACAGTTTCAACTCTGTTTTTTCTTTTAATTGTAATCCTTTCAAATTCACATTCAGTCAGAAACATGTAAAGGAAAACACTGGAAAGTTTAAGTTCGTAACAAGAGAATCACTGCATGACAGAAACAAAAAAATATTCCTTTAAACCAAACAGGTGAAAAACTGCACTTTAAATCGAGGACAGAAACCTCCAACACCCCTAATTATACAACCATTGGTTTGAAAATATTGATAAGACTAAGTCATATATCCTAATTAAATTTGAAGATAATTTCAGTTTTCTGGTCTGTTACAGTACACAATGTCAAGTCCTGGCAGCTAAGATATAGTACGAACTACAGAGCGCATGCTTGAGTTACTTTAGAAACAAAAGGCTTTTGCTCTGGAAAAAAAAAAGAGGGCAGAGCAAACATTTTTATTTTAACCTTGATGCTAAGAAAAATATTTCAGATGTAGGTAGAATATTGACATTTTAACTTTTGATATGCTAGCTAGCATTAGCACAGCGGCTCAGGTAGCAAAGAGTTTGAAAACCCGCAAGCATTTCCTCAGAGGTAGCAGCACTGTTTAGATACTAATAAAAATATTTCAGCAGCAGACCACAGAAGATATAAACATGTTGTTTATGAATAAGCTTGGGTTAGCAGCATGGAAGCAAAGCTATCTGCTACATGAGGCTAAAAACAATAGCAGTTTAAAACAATAGTTAGCGATTGCGTCATGTGTTCTAGGATTCTTAATACGTTTACAAAAAAATCATAGTTTCATAGTTTTGACTCTGTTACAGAACAAATAAAAAAAATGTCTTATTTTTTTTATGTTTCATGTGAAAATGAAACTGAATCTTCACATGTTATGAAAGCAGAGCTAGTTGCTACGGGAAGTAAGTGTCATTTACACAGTTGAAATTTTTAAGCAGTTTTTCTTTAGGTTATTAAAACTCTTGAAGAAATATCTAGCAAATGACCTGCTGTTAAAGAAGAAGACAGAAATAAATAGCATATCTGAAATGGAATCTTAATGATTCCATTTCAGATATTTTATTTTATAAATAAGCTAGCATTAGCACTGCAGCACCGCTAGCTAACTGCAAAGCTCTCAGCAGCCATTTCCTCAGACATTGTAGGATTGTTGAGATCCTAATAAAAATATTATAAATTGCAGAGCTACTACAAAAGACAAATAATAATAATAACACATGCTGTTAACATATAATGTAGCGCTAGCACTGAGCTATCTGCTACAGGAAGCTAAAAAAGTAGCACTTAAGAATGAGCGACTGCCTTGTATGTTGGAATGTTTTTAGACATTTGTAGATTTGTAGTTTTCATCATGCAACAAGCCGCAAAATAAAAAATAAACATAAAACTGAATTTTCAAAAGGCGTTACAGCAGTCAAGCTAGTGCCTACAAGAAATAAGAAAAAGAGCGTTTTTAAAGTTTTCACAGTTGGAAATTGCTGAGATGCTCATAAAATGGTCCTAGAAATAAAGAGAAGAGTCAAAACAAAAAATAACCAATCTGAAATTGAATCTTTACACGCTGTTACTGCTCCAAGCTAAGTGTTAGAATTGCAGCACAGCTAGCTACAACAGGAAGTCATAAAAGTAGCAATTGAAGGTTCATGAAAATTTGCCTTTCCTGTGGCAACACTTTAGAAAGACAATCAGTGTGTGTTCAGTAGTTAGCCTTAGTTTTCCTGAGAATGTTGCTATAATACAAGGGATTAACAAACGCAAATATAAAAGTTCCTGTTTTGTGTTTATTAGTTTTCCAACAGCATCATCAATCTTTAAAGGTTATTATTTTTAAAGCTTACACTGCAGCTAGAATTAAGAGGTCTCTCTGCATTCTTTTCTTTTCCCATGTCATATGTTTTAAATTTAATTTATTAAAGTCAATGTTATTATTCATGAATTTATTCACTTTCGATGAGCTGAATAAAGACTCTGACAATGAGATGGATATTCAACCATGACCTGAGTGTACAGTTACAGACCTGAAAACAAGATTGTTTCCTACATTTTTACTGATTTAGTAGCCGTTAATTTGCCTGTAATGGGTGTTTGTTGGTATTTGAAAAGGACATTCAAGTAATTCACAGATCTCTGGAAGCTCCTCTAAATACAGACATAAACAAGCGGAGGGAGAGATGAAGTTTATTATACAAGAATCAGAACGAGAGCTAGTGTTCATCGCCTGGTGGAGTGGCGTCCACTTCCCTGTGCTCTGTCGCCGCTGTGACCCGTCGCCAGCATCACCTCTTCAAGGAAACTGGAGAAAAAAACGATAAAAAAAAAAAACAATTAAAAAAGCTCAAATTAAACTGAACATGTATGAATGTGTAATTTATGTGTGCACTGTATCTCAAAATAGAAATAAAAATCTGTTTATATGCAGCAGCGTTTTATTTGAACAATATTATAGGTCAAAATCGGATGGTTTATTTGCCAAATTAAATTCGTTTTTCTCCTGCTGCTCTTGGCAGTTGGTGGTTACCATAGCAACCTGCAACTGACAGCTCCGCCCCCCTTTTTTTTTTCTGTTGCCATGTAACTGTGGGACAGAATTTGTTGAACTGATGTTAACTAACTTAATTATTTGAATAAATACAGTGAATCTGATTGTGTCTGTTGTAAAGTCAAGCTGCTTGACCTGAGATGAACAAAGACCAGTTAAAGATATATAATAATAACAGTAAAATGATCTAAGCTAAGATCCAGATTCAGACATTTTTAGCACTGAAAATATTGGGCCTTTCTTCTGGCTAAAACAACTGAAACAAATTGTCCTCCAAAAATTTTCTTGTCCAATAAACTATATATCTAACGATGGCAAAATTAAAAGGTTCTCTGTTTATGCTTCTTTTTAACTACACTTAGATATGGAGCTCCACAAGGACGAGTCCATGGGCCCTCTTTTGTTTTATTTTTTTATATGAAGGGAAGTGAATCTAACTAATGAAAAGATAAAAATCAGAGTATGAGCATCTGACACCTCTTAGTGTTGTGGATGGCGCTTCCTCCCAGCACAATCCGAACCCCTGGAGTGTTGCGGTTCAGGTTGTAAACAGTCAAAGCTTCTTCATACGTCGCTCCACCGATCAGGAACACCATAATGTCCTGAGGCCTGAAACATGTTTTCAAAACGTGACTTTCTGGAGAAAAATATCTGTATCTGTAGAATTTGATAAAGGTGTATTTTCATTCCCCTGCTCTAAACTCTAAAAGATGTAAAAAAAAAAAAAAAAGAATGGTTTGAAAAAATCATTCAAAACCAAAAATTAAATATGTGAATTTCTGTGTGTGAGAGTAATTTCTGTAAGGATTTCCAGGTGTGTCACCTGTCTCTCAGGCTGCTGGCTCCCAGGTACGGGAACTGACTGTCTTTGAGTCGACCTTTAATCAGTTGATCCAGAGTGTCGTGCAGCAGAGGCTGATGCTGCGTATACACGTTCTCTACGCCCTGAGAAATACATCGAAACGCACAATAAAATGCTGTTTTTTTTCTCTGCAGTAAGGTACATGCTTCTTCAGGCTTATCTGATGAAGTAAGTAATATTTAAATAACTATTGAGATCAGATGTGTTTTCTTTTACCTTTAGTCCTTTGAAGAATTGTTTGGTGATGGCGACAGCGTCCGTCGGTGTGATGAGGTCACTCCCTCTGATTCTCTTCCCACCGTACTCCACAACCGACTGAACCATCTGTAGCAGGAATGCACATCGTAAAGCTTCTATCTGCCATGCAGAGGCCAAAATCAGTAAATACATGCTTCTGTAAAATAAAACCAAAAGGCTGTGATTACCCTGCGGTAGCGCTCAGAAACTCCCTTCCTGCTCAGCTCCTCCATCAGCGACGGGAGGATGCTGCTGCTGTGGCGCTCATACCTCAAAGCGTAGAGCATGACAAGACGGACGGCGTCCAGCTCTGAAACCCGAGGGTTCTGCAGCAGCCGCCGAACGTTCTGTCAGAGAAGATGTCTTAAAGGTGACCTACGCTTCTATGGACTACACAAAACATGTCCGTTACATCTTCTGCACACAATCATTCTTAGATATTAAGACTTTAGTCTGATCAGTTCTGCCTATTTCGAGCTCCCTTTGGAATGAGCTGTTTTAGAAAAGCATTAGTAAAGCCTCCAGCACAACCAACAAGAATACAGGAAGTGTTTTCTGAATGGTAAGACAACAACAAAACACTTGTCTTTTCCAGCAGTCATTGTACAGCAAATACAGCCGTAAAACCAGCTGACCCAATGTTCTGGAACTCTGTTTGGGTTGCTAGGTGACGGGCTGGGCTCAACTGAGGTTGCTAGGTAACGTCACAGTGCCCATGTAATGTGACAATTCCATTCAAGTTCAATTCAGAAATACTTTATTGATCCCAAAGGGAAACTAAATAAGGTTAAACATCATAACAAAAACAGTAAAGTGTAAAAAGAATTGGCAAAAATCAGTACAGCCACACCGAATCCAAAACAAGAATTAATGGTTGTCCAAAAACAGCAAAAAAATCTCAATAAAGTACAGAGCTACTCCAACCAGGCTTATTTCCAGACACCAAAAAACATTAACTTATCGTCAAAAAATCTTTTAAAAACTTTAAAGAGCTTGGGTTGTTTTTATTAACGGTTGAGATCGAAATGTTCCAAATGTGAATTATGCATTTAACCTTCTGCTGTTCTCTTGGTTTCTGATTAGAGGCTGAGGTGAGATGATGAAGAGCGTTACCTGCTGAGCGTTAGAGTGGTCGTTCTGACAGGCCAGCTCCTGCTCCACCTCCGACACCTCCATCAGCTGCCGCTCAGACACCAGCCGGGACAGCTCCCCCACCACCGTGACGTGCTTCGACACGGTTCCCGACATCTTCTTAAACTGAGGGTAGTTGTCCACAAACGCCTGGAGGGCCGAAAAAAATCATTTGTAGATGATGACATTTTAGTCAGGTTAGATTTGTCTAAATTTGATCTCCTCTCAGAATTAGATGTTTTAGGGCCTCTTGCCACTTTAAATCCTAACAATCTGCTGCTGGCCAAATTGCCGCCAACTCAGTGTTTACACTCACAACTGAAAATGGCTGCAAACAGATGTGCAATTATACAACTGTACAGCTTTGAAAAGCAGAAGTAGAGCCTTCTGTACATCCAGCAAGAATGCAGCAAATCAACAACAAAACACTTGTCTTTTCCAGCAGCCGTTGTACAGCGCACACAGCAGGAAAACTAGCTGGCCAAATGTAAACAGCTTGTAGAAGCCTGATAACTTGAGGTTCGACAGGCTCTGGTTGGCCAAGAATTTTTAATTAATATAAATTACAACAACATTTAATTTCCCTTTGGCATCAATAAAGTATTTTTGAATTTGAATGTACCGGAGCCCAGCTTGGGTTGCTAGGTAACGGGTTGGGCTCTGCTGGGGTTGCCACAAATCAGCAGTGAGTGCTGATTTGTGGCGTTACATTCTAAATGTTTTTGAAACGGCTCAATTTCCAGACACCAAAAAACATTAATTTGATGCCAAAAACCAGCTGGGAGATTTTCAAAAATTTGCTAGAAAAAAGTCAGACATTCTGAGATTAATTTCAGGAGTTTTCTAGAAGAAAGAACAGAGAAATTTCTGAGTTTGAAAAATTTAAAATTTTCAACTTTTGAAACACAGAAATATAATTTTTCTGGTGAAATTTTTCATTTTTGTTTGTTTGTTTTCTATCTACATTAGCCCCAATGAAAAAAATTGGATTAAATTGTTTTATTTTAGTTTTTTCAACCCAATAAATCAATCCAATAAAGTGAACTCAATAAATCCCAACCTTCATGTCAGAAATGGACTCCAGCTTCTGTTGCCCTTTGGGTTTCTTTTTCTGGAAATCTTCCATCAAGTTCTTTATATTGGTGCCGATCTCCCCGAAATTCAGGTACAAGTTCTGCAAACAGGAACATGGAACAGAACACAAAGTTATTTTAATATTTTACGTGATGTTTAATAATAAAGATCTCTTCTGGAAGTGTTAGTTAAACCATTAAAACCCGACAGAGACTCAGTAGGAATATCTTCCCAACTCAGAGAACTTAAAGGGAAGTGACAAATATTATTATTACTTTACTCTCACTTTCTTTTTCTTAGCCTGGCCTTAATATTTCATCGTATAAGAGAAACCTAAATGACAATACAGGTGTAGAAGTTGCTTTTGAACAACCAAAGCAACACCATAAACGGAAACTCTCAGATTTTTAGTCACTCTGTGTTGCTTTTTTTTTGTAAACCAGATTTAAATTGAATCCATTTGTAGGTCTGAGGACTCAGAAATAGTTGAGAGTAAACAGGAAGCCGTCATGTTTTTGTGTCAGGACTCACATTGGCGTAAAACTCGTCGTTCTCGGCGGACAGCACCACTTCCCTCAGGTCTTTGCTGATCCCCGGGACTCTGGACAGGTCGATCCGGTTGTTGTTCAGACCCAGCAGCTCGTGGACCATCGCCTGGTACGTCCACTGTGACACACCGACCGCGTCTCGTCAGCAGGGGGAACATTTCACACAAAAACAAACATCCCAGCAGCACAGTTCAACACCACTGTTTATATCCTCACAAAGTAACGAGGGGATTCAACACACTTATACCAACAAGAGTTAATAAAATCATGTAAATTTAAAAAGAACCTTAAAAAATTCAATAATAAACCATAAAATAATATTGAATTGGTGGAATTTATAATTTAAGAGAAGATTGTTAGATTGCTTTTAATCTATCTTTGACAATTTTGTGTTTTAAGGTTTCTCATTTTGTCCTTTTTTAATGTTTGTAAAATGTTAAAATTGGTGAGGCAGTGGATTTGAATTTTATATTCTGATTTTGTTTGTGTCTTAAGGTATTTCTCTTTTGTAACATGTGTAAAAGTATAATTTTATTATAATGTTTGTGGTGTGGATGCCAGGAAGAAAAATTTCTATTATGACAGAGACAAAAGAGGATCCTTAATTGAACAAATAATTACTTTGTAATTGTTTACAAGTTCAAAATAAACCCAAATGTAAATTTAAAAACTACTTAACTGTTATCTTGATCACTTTCCAAACCAAAAATATCCCATAATGAACAAAAACTTTCCAAAATGATGTCAGAATCATACAAAAAAAAAAAATCAGCTTTTAGAGACATTTTTATCCAGATTTCATATTTAATAATCAAGAATTAAACTTGTTGTTAACTGGGTTTCATTTAATTTCAAAGATGGGATTCAGAGACAGAATAAAGTATAAGTAAAAATCCTCTAAAATTAAAAAAACCTTGGTTCTTGAGACAAGTTTAAAAACAAAAACAAACTTAAATATAATTAAATAAAAGCTAATTATTATAAGAAACATATGTGTGTGACTGGTCACCTGGTTGAGCAGCGGTGTGATGGCGTCGTCGCTGCGGTCGAGGATCAGCAGCAGAGGAGGAACTTCAGTCTTCCTGAAGTCAAACAGCTCATATTCCTTCGTGATGATTTGCTGAAAGCAAACAGACAAAATTTAATGATCCAAAATACGTTAAGCTCACAATTTCAATAAAAAAGACAAAGAGCAGAGTATATTTTCTATGCTTTTTAAAATCCATGAGAAAACAAAAAAAATTAGCTTATTGTAAGTCCTTATTATTGATTAAAAAGTACTAGGCCCACTGGCAGATTACTTCACTTATTTCAGAATCAGGGGAGCACTAAAGCCATTACCTAGCAACCATAGCAAAGCCCAGCAGGTCACCTAGCAACCACAGCTAAGCCCAGCCCATCACCTAGCAACCAGTTCTAGTTCTACTGGCAGACTATTTCACTTACAACAAGACATTTTTGTCATGTTATAAGTTAAATAATCTGCCAGTATCAATATTAAGGAATTATTGACTCCTATCTTACTGAAAAGTTACTTGTAAGTTAGTTTTGTTGTGTTTCAAGTACTAAAACATCTGCACTAGAAACTGGACCAAAAATACTTTGGTCTAGATTTTGTGTTTATGCAGAGTGTCATATTTTCTTGCTTGTGTATTTGTTAATAACCAGCACAGGAGCAAAAAAAAAATTAATTTAAATGTTTTTTTGCTTTATTTTTCACTGAGTGAACTTTTGTTTCTCTGTTTTCAAGATTAACATTAAAAAGTAAAGTGCATATTTTTTAACCAAATCAACATAAAAACTCTTTATTTGGTTGTGACTTAGTTATTTTAAATGAATTGAAAGAGAAGAAGTCTGGAAACCAAAACATATCTATACCAGATTTTCTATTTTTTGTACTTTTACAAAACAAAAAAATCTAATTCCATACTTTCAATGGGCAATTTGTTCAACTGTGGTTGTTTTAAAATGTGCTAAATAAAGTCAACATTTTGTAGAAATCAGTTTTCACTTTAACATTAGTGTTTTTTGTGTCAGAAAATGCTAATTTTGTTTATCATGGATGATTTATAAAAGCAATAAACAGTAAAACAATTCAAGAGGGTGAGTAAGTTTTATAGGCACTGTAATTATGACTAATTAAGAGCAAAGTTAAATGCCATTCAGGTGGAATAGGAGAAAAGAAATGAGAAAATGTGACATGGAGCGTAAAACGCTGTTGTGGTGGAAACCTTGACGCTTTCTGCAAGGCGTTTGGACATGTCAGAGGACAGCTGGTAGCGGATCATTGGACATTTCTTCAGAGCGAGCAGGACGGAGGTCAAACCCTGCGTGCAGCGCGACAACATGGTGGGTTCCCAGGTCCGACCCTGAAACACAAACGGGTTCTCAGAGAGACGCCATGTGAACAAACCGTAATGTAATGACACCAACCAACAGAGAGACGCCCGTCAATCAGAACCGACCCATTTCACCCAGTTTATTAAACAATCAAATGTTAGAACCATTTTCACTGTCAAGAAGAATCAACCACCACCAGCAGGTACTTTGATGACCTTTATGGTTCATAAAAATCAGATGAAGGTTTGATTCAAACTGCTGCTAGCAAAGAGCTAGCAATAGCAGTTTGTTGGTTCTTATCAAAACGTTCTTAAATCAGAATCAGCAGCTCTCACCTACCGGGAAACGGTTTCGGCCAGATAAAACCTGATCGGTGCATCTCTGGTCGAGAAACAAAAATGGCGAACGTGACAAACATGTCAAAGCAACTCAAATAAATGGATGGACCCATTTACGATTTAATTAAAGTATAAAACTTCCAGGGAAGATTATTCTGTCGATTATTCTAATGAGCTTTGGGATAAAAAGAAATGCCACATTTTGAAGATTTTTCTTATAACCATTTATTCCTTTTTTTTAATATTAGAAATACATTAAAAGATGCAAATATTTCAATTTCTATTTTAAGTAGAAATATAAAGATTTCATTGTCTCAAATGCAGTAACAGTTTTCCTCTAGCGAACATTTGGTCGCTTGTAGCAAAGGATGCATCTGCAACTAAAAAAAAACACTTTTAACATCAACGTGAAACTTTATTTTTACAGAATTAAAACCAAGTGAAGCTAAAAGTGCCACCTGAGGACACCTAGGTAGAACATATTTACAGGAAAAGTTTTTTTGCATTTTTTAATTTTAAATGCAAAATATACATTTTTGTACAGTGTTGGCTAATTAATGCTCTGAATATGGTGTTCTTTGAATAAATAGCCTTTTTTGAGTCTGAATGCTTCAATTAATGATTAATTGATTACTAAATTAGTTGCGATTATTTCAAATACAGATTAATCACAAATCATAAATCAGCCCTAAAAAAATTCTCCAGTCCATTTACACTCTCAGAAATCCATCTTTGTTCATCTTAACTGGCTCACATCGACCCAAAAAGACCAAAAGTTTAATTACTAAATGATCCAGTTTTGATGTCAGACACCAACATCGACACAAACTGTGATCCAACAGGAGTTCTGACAGCCGTCTATCTGAACCAGAACTAACGTTTCAGGTAAAATAAAAACATCTTTTCTATTTGATCACTTGAACTTGTGACCCTAAATGCTCCACGGTTCAGAGATTTCAATCCCAACAAAAATAAAAACAATATTTGCTCATGCTTGCAAAACAAAAAATAGATTGATAAATGACTGAAATTGTTTAAGTTTTATCTAATAAATTATACATTTTCTCTCCTTGTTTTGCTTTTACTTGTCTATTTACATAAAATATAAGAGCTTCCATCTTTCTTACCCGGGAAACTCCCTGCAGGTTGAGAGAAAACAGGTGAGGATTCACAGCGATGAAATCTCCATAAAACTCCTGCAGAAAAACACAAACACATACTCAGTAATTTGGTTTTTATTGCTCAAAAACAGCATTTTCAGATGTTTACTTTATTCTGTTTTGCACACAGAAATGAAACAATTCCACAAACCAAATTTTCCACATGAGAACGTGTTAAAAAAATGTTTGTTTGCACCAAGACAAAAAAAACATAAATGGAAGAGAGCTGCTGTGAAACAGATGGTAAGATTAGACATGACAAGAAAAGATAATCCTTTTCTTATAAAGCGTCTTAGTAAAACCACTCAGGAATTCATGTAAAAAAATGTTTAGTGTCAAATAGAGCAAAAATAAAAATACAAAATTTGATCAAGAAGTAGGAAATTCAAGCTGTCATGGCAGAAAATGGAACAAAAGAGAAACAAATGAAATACAACAAAATAAAAAACAATACTGTGTAAAAATATAAATACAACAATATATATAAAAAATACAGATGCATGTATATAAATATACACACACAAATATATAGATATATGAGATTATGAAAAAAAAGAAACCAAACACTAAATTGTCTCAATTTCTAAAGACAACTACAGCCCAGAGTTAATCTAGAAACTGTTTAATCTGAAAAACAATTTCATTTTTAAATATTTTTAGCAAACTACAAACTCGATAGACCATTTATAAAATCTCATTTATAGTCTGTAGCTGCAGCACCTTTTTTGTCTGAGGGTAAGATGTAAGTTTATAAACATTAGAGTAAAGCCAACATATTTCAGCTCTCACCTGGACTTCAGCCACCACTTCCTGTTCATCTGCCTCCGCCAGAGCTTTGATCTCACTCTTACTGATCACATTACTGAAGTCTGAAACAGACACAGCCACAAACCTTAAAGGAACAGCAGCTTTGATTTACAGGAAACTAGTAAAACAAGCATCTTTGTCTTCATCATCCTCAGCCTAAACCGTCTCAGTAAAACCATCGGCTGACGTACAGATGAAGTAAACGCTGTACTTTGGTCTTCTTAGCTCCTGGATTAGATGCTGCACATTCTCCTGCAGCAAAAACAAAAACTAGCGTTAGTTTCCCTTTTTTTCATTTAATGTTGCAGTATGCAGCTGTGACTTTTTTTTACATTTTTGTTGTTTTGTCTTTACAGTATAATATGAGATGATGAGCTCCTCTTCCAGTTCTAAATAGAAACAACCAATCAGAGCCAGAAGGCGGGTCCTAGTGCTGTCAATCACACCTGTGTGCGTGCCACAGATCATCTGTCTCATATTGCACTGTCACAATAGCAAATTTTACTGGATGATAAATTGTCTCGGTGGTTATAGTGATAAAAGATAATATTGTTGTTTTGGGATCATTTTCAAGTAACATAAGGCAAAAACGAATTCTCAAAGATCAATCGACTCTAATTCCTAATGAGCATTTAACACTGGAACTGGAAGACACTTTAAATATTCAAACAAATAAATAAAAACAATAAAATGAATTATGAAGTCTCTGTAAACAAAATTATCCTTCAAAAAAGGGGACAGTTGAGACCAAAACACCAGATTGACGAATTTTATCATCCAGTTTTTGGTAGAAAGAGAAAAACAATAAATCATACAAATGGAAATTATTAAGCTTGCTTTAACTTGTGTGATTAATTGATTTATTACTAATTGTGACAGGTCTTACTGTCATGTAGTGAAAGTTTGAACAAAAACATACTATTTACAAAAGTTAGACACTGCAGCTTTAAAGAGTGTTTGCTCAGATTGGTGGAAACGTGTCCGGTCTGCGTACCTTGGTTGGACGAAGGAAGCAGATGGCCTTCAGGTGCTTCATGCTGTCTCTGCTCTGAGAGTCGATCCGTTCGAACAGGTAAACCTCCTTCTGCAGGATTTCAGACTGGGTGTAAACCACACTCACTATGCTGGTCTGGAAACACACAAACATGTTTTACTCTGACGTAGCCAGAACAAACAAGGGCTGAAATGATTAATCAGATTACTGAATTAATGGTCAGCTAATTTTATAATTGATTAATTGTTAATTTGGGCATACAGGCTCAAAAAAACACTATTTGCTGAATAAATAGAAACATACTCAGAGAAGATATTAGGCCAAAACTTTGCAATAAATAAGTTAATTTTGCATTTAAGATAAAATCACCTTTGTCTGTAAATATGTTTGACCCAAAACTCCTCAAGTGGCATTTTTAGCTTCATCTTGTTCAAATACTGTATTTAAAAAATGTCCTATTAAGCACCTTTTGCTATCAAATTACTAATCAGTCAATGGGTCAGCACTACACTGTACTGATGTTAAGTCAAGCAGAAAGGGCTGAGCTTCTCACATGTTGATATTAGAGGTTTTTTAATCTAAATTTGCTATAAGTGATTCAGCAATCACTAAAAGAATAATATGTTTTTGCATTTTCTGTTTTATTTGCATTTTTATGCATGTATAATATAAAAAGGCTTCAGTGGTCAAATGAAAAATCTGCAGAATGTGTAATTTTGTGTTAATTGTCAGAATAATCGATAGGATGATCAAATGATAAAATAATCGTTAGTTGCAGCTCTAATAGCAACAGATATTTTCAAATCTCTGTCAAAGCCAATCTAAAAAACCCTGGACTCGCAGAAACAATTGTCTAATTTTGAAACAAGGTTATTGCAGCATAAGATATTGTCTTAGAGAAGCTGAATAAATACACATCCTCAGATTTTGCTCACACAAATCTCCAATAGAATATACTGGAGGATTTGACTGAAACAAGAGAAAATGAGGGAAAGTTCAATGGGATGTGAAAGCTTTCCAAAGCTCTACAAACAAATCCTTTGGGATATAGAAAAGCATATTTTTTAAAATGATTTTGCACAATTCTGAAACAAATTAAACTATCAGAAATTAGATCTAGACAGATGAAGGAATCTCAGATAACACTATAATCACTCGCAGCTGAGCTAACTGCTAAATATTGTAAGATACTTTCTACACCTCTGAGTCAATGCACTCTTTGGCATCCAAAATAGCAAAAACATTCACACACAAACCTAAAAACACTAAAAAAAAAGATCAACAGGATCACCACACAGAACCAGAACCGATGCTCTATCAACAGGATCACCACACAGAACCAGAACCGATGCTCTGTGTGTACCTGCAGTAATACTGCAGGTACACACAGTAACAACAGATACCGGACTGTTTTAGTCCCCAAAGCTCAGACGGTACCACGTCACCCAGCAGGTTCTCACCGTCTCCTTATCCATGAGCAGAACCTTCATCCCGGGCCCGCTGTTCTCGATCATTTTGGAGATGTACTGCTTCACCGCGAGCGTCACGTTCATGATGGCGGCGCTGAGACACAACTGCGACAAAAACAAACAAACAAACAACGTCTAAACCAGCGGTAAAATGCCAGCAGCGCCCGTTCTAGAAGCTCTGTAGGTCTGTTTTCTGTTGTTGTGAAGATCTATCAGCTGAGCTCTTGAGGCAACGCCGATGAAATCTTCTTCCGGGTCTATGACGTCATGACGTATTACGTGTCTCATTGTTGACAGATACAGCGGTGATGGAAAACGCGGAGGAAGGTTATTGAACGAAAGTTAGGCAAGACTTTCTTTGGGAAAACTTGTGATAAAAACTCAATTGAATATAAAAAGCTTATTTTAAATTATTATTTATTGATCTTTTTTTATTTATCATTATTTATCTCAATTTTATTTTATATATCTTTATTTAGTCAATCAGAATTTGACTTGCTAGTTTTACACCAGATATGTTAAAACTTACATATTCCAGAAAAGGTTTTTGTCTCATCAGTCCACAGAGTATTTTTCTTGGGGACCAGATCAAGATGTTTTTTGGACATTTTGGTCTTGGCATTGGAAATCTCTCATGGTTGCCATTTTTGCCCAGTTTCTTCCTCAAACTTGAATCCCAAACACTTATTTAAGTGATTTTTATGTTCTGGGGTCTTTGCCTCCTACATGAGTCAGTGGTTGATTCACTGATGGAGTAACTTCGCTAGGTCACTCCTGGAAAATCATTTTTGATAATGACTTTGACTTTGCTAGAGTCTCAAAGCATCAGAAACGACTTTGTAATCCTGTAAGCTTACATGTTGTTTCCATGTTATATGAAACATCCAACATTGTGCATAAAGACCAGGATTACTCTTATCGTTTCAAATGTTTTTTCCATGAATAAAAAGTCTCTCTGCTTTTAACAAGTGTGCAATGATCTAACAGTGGATTCTTTGTCTCTATGTGCCAATCAAACAAAACCTTGTTTGATAGACACAGAGTTTCTCTGATACAATGTTTTGTTTCAGAGAAAATATAAGTGCTGTAAGTGATCATAAGAGAACATTTGAATGCAGATGTTTCCATTTAATTTGACCAATGTAAATGTTTTTAATGAATTAGCTCACTTTGCTAGCAGTTCTTGGGGGTTGAGGTGGTAATTTTAATCATCTTATATACTGCTTGTGTGTTCAGCTGCTTAAATGGATACTTAAACTTAATTATTTACACAACAAATGAACATAGAATTTGTAGGTCGTAATCATATTGAACATAGAAGCAGATTAAAACAGGAGTTTAAAATATTTTTATTAAACCCATAAGCAGTAGTGCTTAATCTAGGTAATTACTGGTTAAACAGCTCAGCTGTATTCTGAAATTTACAAATAACAACTGCTATATTGGGTTGTATGGACTATGGAAGAAAATTGCATCTAATGCAACAAAGAAATCTCTGGATGTAGTATTTGTTACAAAACGTTAGCGCATGCTAATTTCTGAAAGCGTGCGTGTCACGCAGGAAGCTTTCTATTTCTAAAAACACTGATACTTTAACTTTTGTATATTTATAAAGAAAACTATTTAATTACGTTCTGAACATTCCAAAAAAATTTAATATAATCTGAAAATAACAGAATTTTTTAGTTTATCGATTAGTCTCTTGCAAGAACCGGATGCATGCTATTCAGTTAGCATGCATGAAGCTCTCGCCAACTACTACCGTAAATTGTTGATCTGCAACGTGTTTCATTATTGTTTCATCAATTTTCTGCTTTCTGAAAAATTACACATAACGCAATAAGAGAATCGCTTAATGGAATACCGTAATTTTTACAATTTTATGCGAAAGTGCATGCTAATCCCTCCTAGCATGCATAGCATACATTAAACCTTCATACACAGCATCGAATGAAAGAACTGATAAAGAGTTTATTGAATATTGAATACTTTATATCGACGAGAACGCAGCGAGGAGAAAAAAAATGAACTTTTCAAACTAATTTTCAGTCGTTCAAGAATATTTGGGTTTCTGTATTCCTACAGATATATATCACTCCGCCTCGCCTGAACATAGTACCTACCAATGAAGAAACAGCAGTAAAAACGCAGAGGGCGGAGGGATACGGCTGCGCTCTCACAACACACAACCAGCCTCAAACGTGTTCTTGGTGCTAAATGCTAACAGCAGAAATTCTCTGTACTCATATATTCAGTCTTCATTTTTTAAAATACAGACGTTTAGTGGTTTCAATTTTAATGGAATAAACAAATAGTTATCATACTAAAGGCGAAGAGAAGGTAAGTGCACGCGAAATATTCTATTCAAACGTATATCACACAGAGTTTATGAAGTGAAAGAGTTAGCTGTTCGGCTAGCTGTTAGCTTCGTTAGCTCAACCCCGAACTGGCTCAGGAAGGTGGGGGCAAGATCATGCATGCAGGGAGAGCCCTTCGTGTTTCCTGCAAAACACAACATTGCCAGTGATTTTCAAAACCGCACGTCAGGATTATTAGACTGAAAGTAAGTGCAAAGTCATTAACTTTAACAGTTAGCACGCTTTATGGTTGTTAATGTTGAGGTAGCGTCTTTGAACTGTTTTTGAACAGTACATTAGTCGGTTAGCTCATCTAGCTAATTGAAAAGCTAAGTCTTAAAGAGGTAGTACATCAGTACAACGTCTCAGTAACATTAATTTTAAACAGCATTAGATGCGATCATTTAGTAGAGTATGCAAATTTAAATGAACGATAAAAAGTTACAAATCTAATTCATGGACGCCAGTGTTTGAAGTAGCATATGTAGCATGGAGCTAACGCCCCTCGTACCGTACATACGGTAGGTGTGAAATTTATTTTTATGGTTCACAGTTGAGGTGAAAATTATTTAAGTTTGGCGATTCAGTAGTTGAATAGTTCAAATAGAATGTGTTTTGTTTCTGATCACTCACATATTCTTTTTTTCCTCCTCACCGTGTTAACGTGTTAAGATTTGATTTATACGGTATTTTATTTTTTGTGTCGATTTCAGATAACAGATTTATATAGCTGACATATATTTTTTTTCTTTTTACCGCTGACTAATAAATAAACAGCCTGGACAATTATTTAGAATTTTAAAAATATATCTAGAAATCCTGAATAAAAGAGTTCAGATTTTGTCCCTTTGTTACTAAATATATTTGTACTTTTTTGACTCAGATTTTTTGGAGGCGTTTTACAGCTCCCAGCACTTCAGAGTCATTGACTTTGCTGTTTGACATCTGATGACTTCTTTTTAATGCTTTTAGGCTTTCAGGGTGTTGTGCAAATGTCTCTCCAGTAAATAATTTAGTTTGCTTATAGCTATTATGAATTAAAATTTATCAAGACGATAGATCAAATATTATCAAAAGAACTTTCTCACAGTAAATGATAAACAATATGATAACTCCCCACCCAAACTTCAAACTCACCATGTATTATTATTTTAACCTTAATTCATGTCACCTGAAAAATAAGATATAAGAAAATATTGCATCAAATCAATTCTTTGTAATTGTGTTGCACAGACGATTGCGCTGTCATGTGATTTTTTAAATTTTGGCACAGTGATGCTAATTTCCTGTACCGTTTAATCTGTCGTTGTCACAAATGAACTGTTTGATGAGTTTAGATGTCTGATAGTGTTATAGCAGCTGGTCACATTTTAAACTTTACTAAGAAAATGGATGTTTGTATTTAGAGTTTGTTCACTTAAAAGAAAGCGGAATAAAGGAACTTAAAATTGCTAATCTGACATTTTTGAACTACACTCCAAACCTCCAAATAATGGTGTCTTGCTAATTTAGATGAATTAAAAGGTTAAATTAGCTCTTCAGTTTGTCACAGAGTTCTGCAAATAATCCATATATGTTGGTTGTGTTAAATCAGGGAAACAAATAAAACTTGCAGGACTGGATTACTGCTTTGTTTAATCTATTTATACCTTTTATATTGTCTTTAACATAAAAAAAACAGAACATTAAATAATTTAATTTGTACGCCTGGAGATTTCTGAGCTGCCTGATATTCCAGTATTTTACGCAGTTACTATTTATTTTGCCTGGAGCCTGTAGTAAATGTTGTGGGTGTTGTTTTGTGTGCAGGTGAGGAGTGGAAGATGATGGAGGTGGAGACTGCGGCAGGAAGTGATGACGATCATCCGATGGAGTCTGAGGATCAGCTGGA
Source organism: Girardinus metallicus (assembly GCA_903067095.1). Lineage (NCBI taxonomy): Eukaryota > Metazoa > Chordata > Actinopteri > Cyprinodontiformes > Poeciliidae > Girardinus > Girardinus metallicus. The sequence continues at coordinate 40,646 of CAEGAE010000208.1, forward strand.
AAACTTATCTCCAGCGAAGCTTAAAGACAAGAAGGAGCAAGTGGATAAAAGTCAGAGTTCAGAGAGTCATCATAAAACAACATATTGTTCAAAGTTTCTAACGGTGACACCAATAATCGTAGGACTGGATGGAGATTTGTTGTCATTTTTCTGTTTTTTAAAATTTTTATAAAAATGTTAAAATTCGTGGTGGAGGACATATAATATTCCTGCACCACAAATCTGCAGTGTGTAGCTTTTATAAAAATAAAAAAAAAGTTTTCCCATTTTATTTTTTTAAAACTGTGACTATGTTGTGACAGTTTAATATGAGGCAGATAATCTGTGAAAAGATGAATCTCCTCCACCTCCTCCCTGAGTTACTACTGTCATCTGAAGAAACGCACCGCTCCCGGCCAAAAGTAACCAATCAGAGCCAGGAGGAGGGTCTTAGCGCTGTCAATCACCCACATGTACTCGCTGCTGAATGTGCTAATGGTGGACAAACAATTTACCATTGTAGGTACCACTGTCAACGGTGGAAATGCTAACCAGCATTAGCATCACAACAGGCTATGTTGTAGTGAAGCAGCAACAGAGCAAAGGAGGTGGAAGGGTGAGCATGAGAGTGATTGACAGCGCTGAAACCCTCCTCCTGGCTCTGATTGGTTGTGTCTATCTGAGTGGTATATTCCTGCAGTTTGTACTGGGAGCACTGGGAGAAAGCAGACATTTTTTCACAGATTATTTACCTCATATTAAACTGTCACAACATGGTGACGGTTTCAACAAATGTGTAAAAAACCTTTTTTTGTATTTTAATAAAAACTACACATTGTGCAGCTTTAGGAAGTTGTTTTTTCTAACAGTTGTGCCAATAATTGTAGGACTGGATGTAGATTTGGCCTTTTTTTCTAGGAATTACAGAATTAGTGGTGCAGAAAATATGTTGTTAATCTTTAGTAAATCTGGTCTCGTTTGCAGCAGTGTGTGCTTCATCCACTGCGGCGAATCATGAGTGGGAGAAAAGCCCTGAACCAGTGAGGATCATCCACATCCCAGCCCAACCAGTCACCACAACCTCCACTCCCATTAAGACCGTGAAGGTAATGAGATATTTGCGTAGTTACATCGCTGACGCCGACTCGATGTTGAACTGTTGTTCAGCTGTAAGTTGCTGTAATGACCCAGTTCTTGTCTTCAGCCTGCAGGTTCGACTTTGGGCTTCACGGTCAACGGTCGGCCGATCCACCTGCCGCCTGGAGGTCAGTCAGACCGGGTCGCACTGGTCCAGGGTTTCACATTATTCCATTACAGTTTAGTTTTATTTCATTTTGACTTTTTGTTTGTCTTATCCAGTTAGTTTTAATTAGTCTTTAAAAGTGTGTTTCCTAGTTTTTATTAGTTAAATGTTGTTTACGTCAGTTTGTGAAAATTTTAGTTGTAGTTTTAGTTTTTATACTGTGGTTAATTTTTAGGTGCAGAATTAAAAAGTTATGATTATGTACGCATTGATTGGATAATAAATACTCAACAGAAAATACTTGTCTTTAAATGTAGACAATGTTCCCTGATTCTACTTTTTTTTGTTTTGGTACATCATTGACTTTTAAATATAGAAATATACAAATTAACGGTTCATTCACACCAGCCTTGTTTAGTCCACTGTAATTAAACTCTGATGCGGACTAAAAAAGTGAACCCGGACCCATTGGATGAATTAATTATTTTTAGGAAATCAAATAAACATTTTATTTCCTGAAATGCAACAACAGAGCATTCCTTTAGTGAACACTTGATTATTTGTAGCTAAGGATGTATCTGCAGCTAAAAAGTTACATCTAACATCAACATATGTAAAGCTCTGCCCTCCAAAAACAGGAAGAGGACTACAACGCAAGGAATTCTGGGTAAATACAACCAAAACAAACAAGCAAATCTAGTGCTACCAGGAGAAATGGCTTGTGGTCTTTTACTAAAAAGAAAAGAGATCCTACAACCACTAAAATTTGATGCTACTCGATTGTTTTTGTTTATAATTTGTGAAGAAGGAAGTTGTGCTCATGTCTTCTTCTGAGGTTTTCATGTCAATTCCTTCAATGGTTCTTGGTACAGCGCCCCCACAGTCGAGGAGGGGAACAGGTTAATCGATTACTTTGGTTTGTTTGACGCACTGCAGCAGCTGAAAACCTAACCAATGTTGAAAGTTTGATCCCCAATCGAACTAAATCCCCCAGACCAGCAGAAAACACAGTTAGTTGTGCAGCTCAGCTCCTTCATTCACTAAAACTTTTCTGTCTGTCCTGCAGGTGGCGGTGCAGAGCTGAAGCTTCACTCTCACCCTGGAGGCTCAGCCAGCGGCTTCACTTCGATCCAGATCCCCGTCACTCTGACCCTCAGCAGTCCTCTGGGGACTCGCTACATTTCCACCTCAGCCTCCCTGACGGCCTCCTCTTCCTCCTCCTCCTCCGCTCCTGCTCCTGCTGCTGCTTCGTCTCTCTCAGAGCTTGAACCCATCCCCATCATCACAGGTTCTCACCTCAGCCACGTCTGGAATCACCTGGTTGTGTTTGACCTTTGACCTGACTGTCTTCTCTGGCGCAGGTATAGTTTCGGGTGAGGCGGCCCAGAAGGTTCTGAACGACCACAGCGTGAGGCTCAACTCCAGCTCTCAGAAGACAAAAAAAACTCCTCCGACTGCTGGAGCCCCGAAACCGAAGAAACCCCGACCCAGCAGGATCGCAGCGCCCGACAAGCTGCTGCGAAAAGGTAAAACTCTACTTTTCTCCTTCTGCGTTGATCATCTGTTCCTGTCACTCGGATTTATCAGCGACTTATTGAACTGTTAGCTTTAGCGATACACGATATATCGGCACTAACATCGTTATCGGCCGATGCCAGTCATTTTTTAACATATTTGCATCGGTTCAATATTTATTTCCATCGTTTGCCGTTTGTTTCTGCTGCTGCAGCGTTCATGTCAGGCTGCAGATAACGATTCATTTAGCTATCAGTTAGCATATTGATTATTCTGACGATTAATTAGATAGAAAAATTGGCACAGAAAAATTCTGCATATTTCTTGTTTAAGCTTTTTATACAGTATTAAAAATACAAATAAACAATTCATTTAATCTTCAAATCAGAAAAGAAACATTCAGTTGCCTAATCAAGTGTTCATTCCTTAAGTGAACACTTGATTATTTGTTGCAGAGGATGCATCTGCAAAAAAAACAAAACACTTCTAACATCAACATTTAGAAAGCTCTGCCTTTTCTGCTTCACTTATCAATACGGTGTAGCAATAATTTACTTGATTAACCAATCAATAATTGGACAGCAAAAGGAATTTAAAAGGAGATTTTTTTACAGAATCTGAACCAAGTGAAACTAAAGATTCCACTTAAGCAAAACACATTTATAGACTAAGATGTTTTTTATCATCTTAAATGACAAATTAAAATATTTTTGCACAGTTTTTGCTTAATTACTGCTCTGAATGTGTTTTTTTTTTTCAGCAAATGGTCTTTTTTTTGGAGTATTAGAGTTAACGACTAATTCATTACTAAATTAGTTTACCATTATTTCAATAATCAGTTAATCATGGATAATCAATTATTATTATCTATTTATTTGCATATTTTAACATATTCCTAATATTGTATAAAAAAGGCTTTAGTAGCTAAGTGAAAAATTTGCAGAATGGGCCAAATTGTTTCATCTGATTACTCGATTAATTGTCAGAATAATTGATTAATAAAATAATCATTAATTCCAGCTCTAATCTAAGTGAAGCTCTGTCTCCTTTGATGGAGTCAAGACGCTTTTTTTAAAATATTTTTGTTATTTTCTCTCCTCAGGTGAGATTGGTGCTGCCACTCCGCCCGACTGTCAGATCTGTAAATCTCAGTACAAACTCATCACCGAGCTGCGAGGCTTCATCTGTGTAAGTAACGACGTTTTCCACTCTACGCGTCATTTTATCTACCCTGATCTAACCGATGGCATTCCTCCCCCTCCTCCTGCTGCTGCTGCAGATGTGCAGCCCTGCAATCGCTGAAGCTCTGATCAATCTGAGGAGGCAGAGGATCAAACGCCGCAGGAGGGAGAGAGAACGGAGAAAAGCCTTGAAGCTCAGCAAGGCGCCTCCGGTTTTCCACAGAGACTCTCCGGTGCAACCAGTTCTGTCTCCTGTGAGTTTAAACTTCAGGCCCAGTTTGAACATGACTGGACATAACGAATTAGAATCTAAAGTTTATTGGTCTTTGAGAATGTACTCTTGCATTATTACCAGAATAATACTTGAAAATTGTCTCAAAACAACAATATAATCATTTATTGAAATAACTTCTGGGACTGTTTATTATCTAGCAAAATTTGTTATTGTTACAGGTGTAGGTGTGTGTGTTATTTTGGATATTTAAAATGTTTTCCATTTCCAAAATGGAGAGTTCGTTACAAAATTAAAGTTTCTTGGTCTTTTAGAGGGCAAATTTAAATTATACCATTACTGAGGTGTTTGAAAATGGTCTCAAAACAACAATATTTTCGCTTATCACAATAATTACTGAGACAATAGTCCCAGAAGTTGCTGCGATAAATGATAATATTGTTATTTTGAGACCATTTCCATCTAACATAAGGATAATAAAGGTAGGACACATTTTCAAAGATAAACTTTAAATTCTAATGAACATGTAAAACTGGAACTGGAAACATTTTGAAATATCCAGAATAAATAAACAAAGCAACAGACACGTCAAATAAAACACATTGTAAAGTCTCTTCACCCAGACTGAAGGCTTTTATCATCCAGTTTTGGTAGAGAAAGAGAAAAACGATAAATCACGACCTCGTTTTTAATTTATCCTGCGATAACTTCCTCCGTTTTGTCTCCTGAAGATTAAAGCCATCACTCCTCCGCGGAGGATTCCTAAACACTCTGGAGACGTCCAGTCGGAGGAGCTCAGCAGCCCCACGTCTCCAACCCTCAGCCCCCCAACGCTGGAGAAGTTCCTACCAGCAGACTATCCTCCCAGTAAGCTGGTGATAATGGTGGAGGACTTCTTCTATGGCCGCGCCCCTGGATGCAGCACGGATAAAGACAGCCCGGACGAGAAGTTCGGCGGGGTTTTTCACTGCATCCACTGCTCAGCCGTTCTCAGCAACAACGTCCAGTGAGACTTTTCACTTTGAGTCGATTCGGTTTCGCTGAATAAAATGCCAATTCTTGCTGCTTTGCTGTTTGTGTTGCAGGTTGATGGATCACATGCAGCAACACGTCTCCGTGTTGTCTCAGGAAGACGGACATGTTGACAGCGTGTCCACCTGTCCCCACTGTTTCCGTCATTATCCGTCTCCGTTCAGCTTGCAGAGCCACATAAAAGACGCCCACAGCCAGAGCGACTCGGCAGGTCTGCTATTATCACTACAGATATTTACATGTATTTTTCTGCTCTGTTGCTCTGACATGCGTCTATTTTTGACTCATATTCATTAATTTTCCTCAAAGAGTTATTGTAGATAGTTTTGGAGTAGCTCTGTGTTGTCATTGAGAGTCTTTTCTTTTTCAAACCTGTTGAAGTTTTTTGATGAGTTCCTATTGTTCGCTCATGTTTGCTTCACACGTTTGACTCGTTTTTATTATTATATCCTTTATTTTTCCAGCTACATTGTATTATTGTAATGACTGGATATTAGATTATTCCAAGAAACATAACATGAGGCTGTAAAGGTTACTTTTAAGTTAGTTTTGTCTCATTTCAGGTGTTATAAAATATGTGAACCAGAAACTTAACAAAAATACTTAAATATTTAAGTAGATTTTGTGTTTTCGCAATGAACCAATCAAACTCAGAACTCAGCCAATCAGAAAACCGGCAGCTCAGACTGCTGACCAACCAAAGTTGTTGTGTTTTCACCAGGTTTTAAACGATTTTTCATGAACACATGAACACTTTTAGGTTAAAATGTGTCCAAAAGGAACTGATAAGTCTGTAAATTTGAACATGTTAAGGGTTATTTTTACATAATAAATGCGTTTGGACCTTGATAAAACACAGCTCAATTTGCCACAGCCTGTAGAGAAAATGACTTCCAGAGCCGTTAATAAAACAGGAGTAAACAAAATCCACCTTCTTCAGGAACCCGGTTGGTTTACACTGCAAAAACACAAAGTCTTACCAAGTATTTTTGTCTAGTTTCTACTGGAAATATCTTAATACACTTGAAATAAGACAAAACTAACTTACAAATAATTTTTCAGCAAAACATAGGTTATTGTTCTTAATATTAATGAAAAAATGCTAGTTTCCACTGGCAGATGATAACATTGGGAACATGTCTTGTTATAAGTGAATTAATCTGCTAGTGGAACTCTAACTGGGTTGCTAGGTAACGGGCGTGGCTTGGCTGGGGTTGCTAGGTAACGGCTCACTGGCAGTTGATTGTGAAAAAATCTTCCAATGGAACTAGCACTTTTCTTTTATCGATATTAATGGATTATTGACTTAAAACAAGCGCCTGTTTCTTGTTGAAAAGTTAGTTCTAAGTTAGTTTTGTCTTATTTCAAGTGCACTAAGATATTTTCTCTAGAAACGAGACAAAAAAACTTTGTAAAATTTAGTTTTTTAATTGCAGTAGTAAGGAGCAGATTTCAAAAATCCAAAATAAGCAGTCGGGTTGCAAAAACAGTTTCCTAACCTGCTGTTGCTCTTGAGAAGAACACCTGTTGACTCTTTGTGATGACTTGTTTCCTGCTGCAGTGACATGTAAGATCTGTGAGCTGGCGTTCGACAACGAACCTGCCCTCCTCTGTCACATGAAGAGCACCCACAAACCAGGAGAGATGCCCTACGCCTGCCAGGTGTGTTTCTGCTCAGACTCCTCTTCATCCGCCTCCTCTTCGTCTGCCAGGTTAATCTGATCCCTTCTTTGTGTCTGCAGGTGTGTGAGTTTCGGTCGTCCTTCTACTCCGAGACCTGGTCTCACTTCAGGGAGGTTCACTGTGACACCCGGGAGCTGCTGTGTCAGTACTGCCTCAGAGTTCTGCACAGCAACAGCTGCTACCAGCAGCACGTTGCCCGCCATCAGGTACACCGCTGCACTGCGGCTGATGATCGCTGTGCAACGTGGAGAACGGATTAAATAATCCTGCGTTTGTTTCCAGAAGAAACAGACACTCAGCTGTGATAAGTGTCGCCTTCACTTCCTGTACGTAAGAGAGCGCGCCGAGCACAAAGCGCTGCATCATAAAACTCACGTGACTCCGCCCCAACTGAGCGGACTCAAACCTGGAACCAAGGTACGCCTCATCTCTGCAGAGTGCTCTGAATCTGTCAAATCAACATTCAGAAGAGAGAACAAAATTCAATTCAAATTCAAAAATACTTTAGTAATCCCCAAAGGGAAACAAAATAAAATAAATAAATGAATGCACAACCAACAACAATTCAGCAAGTGGTTAACGGCGCATTCAGCAGTAAAACCAGCTGACCAAACATCCTGGTGCTCAGTCCATCATCAGTTCAGGTGACATGTGAGCCCATTAATTCACCCGTCCGTCCGTCCATTTATCAATACTTGTCTGTCCTTTCAACTGCAAATTCATCAACATTTTAAGCTTCCAATTTAAATTCAAACAGTTGTAGAAATATCTCAAATAAATTGACAATAAAAGTTTTGTGTTGGTACTTTAAAGATAGGCCATAAAAATTGTAGAAATCTTGAAAATAATCTGGAAAACAGTTGGACCCTCTGGATGATTTGACACAGCTGAACAAAAACACTTTACAGCCTAGATGTGCCACACTGAGGTCCTGATGGAGCAGCAAGTTTAATGTTTATGTTTTTCACTAAAAATTCTCTGAATTGAGTTTGCAGTTTGTTAGTTTAAGGTTTGGTGAATATTTCTTCTTGAATTAAACTTTGCATCGTGACTTTCCTGTTCTTCCTGCAGGTGACAGTCAGGATGTATTCTATCATTGGATCTGAGAGGAAGGAGGAACTGGACAAAGTTTATATTCCCTCAAAGGTTAGATATTTATTCATCCTTCACATGCAGCAGTTTTTCTGCCACCTTTAATTTAATCTTTGTTTTTCAGGTGGTCGATGTGGCTCCTCCTCTCCTCGAACAGGAAGGCACCAAACAGAGACCGGTTGAGCGTTTGGGTTCGCTTCTGTCTGGTTTGAGCGCCGACAGGTAGGATTGCTGAACCTCCATCTCTTCTTTAAGACGAAGTAAAAACAAATCAAACAGCAGAAAATCTGGATTCAACAATGCAAAATAAATTGAACTGTGATTTCTTATTTGTTTTACCAAGATAACAGCTCAGAGTTGCATCTTGATTTATTTTTCTGAAGGAAACTTTCATTCGGTTTTAATCCGATTTTGTTTTTTAGCCTCTGAGACTTCTCCTATCAACATAGAGACTGAAATAGGCCTGTAAATGATACATAAACATTAAAGTAATCATAACATAACATTTCCTTTAATCCTGTAAAGAGTTCCTTGTACTTGGTAGCGTTTGTTTTTTGTAGCTTTAATTTTAAGGCCTTAAACTGCATTTTGTGAATAAAATAAGCCTTGAATAGGTTCATCCAAGCATCTTTTGTTTATTATAAAACAGTCAAAAAGCGGGGAGTAGTTTAAAGGAGCCAATCGTGTTCTTTGCATCAGTATTTTTTTTAAATCACACGACTCTTGACTCATTCCCGTGTGAAGTCTAACATCTTCCCGGGTTGTTATTGTCTTTAAAATCCCCCAGCAGCTGCACCGTTTACATTTCTCAACTAAATGATGAACTGCTCCCAATGTAAACAGCACAAACCTGTGATTAATAACGGTGGAAGGTTCTGGTTGGGTTTATAAACACTGTTTTAATTTACATCCATGCAGAACAAGACAAAATACACAAAGTTTGATTTGTGTTTTATTGTATTTATTCCACACACTGAAGCGCGGATGTCTAAGTTGTATTTATAGTTTTCTTTTTTAAGGTCTCCCGGCTCCTAAAGCGTATGTCAACAACTGAGAAATTAAGTTTGTTTTAATGTCCACATGGATCACTTGAATGGAATAAAAACTTAATGCAACAGAATAAACCTTTGTTTCTTTGGTTTTTTTCCCCCACTGGTTTCACAAACCCAACCGGTGTTTAGAAGAATCAGTTCCTACAATGGATTCAGTTTCTTTTGTTTACCTGCTTGTCTCTGTCAAAAAAAGAGGGAGGGATTTTTCTTTGAGTGCTTTTGCAGAAAAAATAAATATATTTTTTTCTTTTCAGGTGATAAAATGACCAAATTCAGTCCAGAATCTTTAACAGTCAGTTTAGTGTTCCTTCAATGTAGCAGCAAACTGAAATCGGATGCCTGCTTGTGCGGGCGGCCATGTTTTCTTCCAACTGTTACACTGTGACCAACACAGAGGAGTTGCCTTACCGTTTGATTGGTGGAAAATGACAGTAAGCTATAAAAACCTGTTCAAAAAGCAACTGAAAAATAGTTTTGCCGCCCCCTGTCACAGTGGCGCCCTGGACAAACAGCCAGCCATATTAGAAATGAACTACTGAATCTGCCAGTGTTGATGCTGAAATCTACTGTAATATAAAATAATTTTGCTTGAATGTTTGAAGTGAACATTTGAACTGAAATAGATTAATGTAGAACCAGACAGAAGCTCAGATTTGTCTTTTTTTTCCTCTCTGTTTCAGCAACTTTGACCCGTCTCAGCGCTGCGTCGAGTGCCTGAAGACAGTCCCGGACCTGGAGATCCATTTCCCAACACGAGTTCACTGCTCCTTCTGCAAGTTCGCCACATGTTGCTCCAACTCCTACGCCAACCACATGATCAAGTATGTTTGCACTTCACCTCTGACCCCGTCCAGCATTCATTCTTCAGAAGACAAACACTCAAACCCTTGCACAAGTCGACACGATGTCCTGAGATGTCATTGCAACGTTTGAGGCGTGATTTGCTCAAACGAGCATTAAAGGGACAAAATTCTCCTGCGCTTATTTATTTTGTCAGATTTCAGATCTTCTTGTGCAAATTAGGGCTGAAGGATTATTAAAATAGTCACCAACAAATTTAGTAATCGATTTGTCATTAAAAAAGACAATTTGCTGAAAAAGTAACACTCATATATATAAACTTTGTATTTAAGATGAAAATATCTTTGTAAATAAGTGCTATTTACAAAGATAAATGCTATGTTATTGCATTTTGGCAATAGAATTTGATTTCTTATTTAAAAAAGAATTTGAATTGTTTATTTGCATTGTTTAATGGATTTTTAATATTGTATCAAAAAGACCTAGGTGGTTAAATGAAAAATCTGCAGAATGTGCCGGTTTTTAATCTGATTAATCGTCAAAATAATTGATAGAACAATCAATTACTAAAATAATTTTGTGTAAAAAAGTATTTTAGTACAATTAAAATAAGACAAAACTAACTTACCAGCAAGAAACAAAAGGTAGTTTTAAGTAAATAAATCCTTAATATGGATGAAAAAGTACTAGTTTGACTATTTCACGATCAACTGGCATTGTGCTGTTACCTAGCAACCCCAGCCAAGCCCACTCCATCGCCTAGCAACCAGTTCTAGTTCCGCTGGCAGATTATTTCACTTATAACAAGACACTTTTGCAAGTCATGAGTGAAATAATTTGCCAGTGAAACTTTTTCATCAATATGAAGGAATTAATTATGTGAAACAAGCTCCTGTATCTTCGTAAAAAGTTATATTTTGTCTTATTTAAACTAGCCAAAAGTACTCTGGACAGATTTTATTTTGCAGTGTAAATGTGTTATTTTTTTGACTGTTTTTTTTGTCTCCAGTAATCACACCACATGGAAAGACCCTCAGTTTCCAGCCGTCTTCCAGCTGAATCCAAGGTGAGCGATGAGAGTCTGACCGGTATAAATGAGCCTTGTCTGAGCTGAGAGTGCAGTCCTGTTAAAGTCCCTGGTTGTTTTCATTTCAGGTTGCCCCAAGCTTTAAAATGCGATTCTTGTACGTTTTCCACCTTCAGCGGGGACGCCATGGCCAATCACGTGACGCAGAAACCGGATCACGTTTGCATCATGGTTACAGACAAAAGTATAATACAAAAAATCACTTGGCTTCGCTTTGCACCTGTTATTTCTAACTTACTTAACTAAAGCATAATTTGTTTATTTTTTGTGCACTCATTGTGTAGTAAAGCATGTGTGTTATTTGTGTTGTTTTGGACATTTTAATGTGAATTTGATGTCAATAGGACAACATTTACTGAAGTTTTGACATTTTTAAAACATATTTTACTTGATGTACATTATATGACCACCAGATGGCGCCACAGTTGAACATTTCTGTGTTGTTCCATCTTGGTGGCATTTTTGTAGTGACATCAAAACTTTAATTTAGACGTTCTGCTTTTTTTTTCCACACAGAGGGAAGTTCGAAACAACCTGAGAATCAAACGTCTGTGACTCAAACGTCTGTGACTCAAACGTCTGGGAATCAAACGTCTGGGAATCAAACGTCTGGGAATCAAACGTCTGGGAATCAAACGTCTGAGGATCAAACGTCTGAGGATCAAACGTCTGAGGATCAAACGTCTGGGAATCAAACGTCCGTGAATCAAATGTCTGAGAGGTAAACACACAACAAAACCTCACAGTTAGACAATATATTGTAATTCTATTAATAACATTGATCTAATTTGGGGCTTTATTTTTGTTAGTGTCCGGTTTGTGAAAACAAAGTAAAATAAAATTTGAAGGCAAAATAACATTTCTTTTATGAGACGTTATTATGAAATTTATTTCCCTCATTGTTTTTATGAGATGTTAGCTATAATCATTATAGTTAACTGAAATAATTCCTTGAAATGTAGCAACCTGAGTGTTATTGTTTGTTGTACCTACTGTTTATTGCAGTAGGTACAATAAACAAAAGTAACTTTACTCACTTGGTCTTTACATTCAGTAATGAATTTACCTGTTTCACTTTTGACTTTTTCTGAAATAAATGCACCTTCTGATTATTTGTTTTCTATCAAACTGAGATAAAGAAAACTAAATAATTTGATGAATCCTTTGGGCTACAATTCTGTGAACAGTTTTTTTTTTTGTTTTCTTTATTTGAATCCTATTTGAATCTCGTTTTTGTTTTAGCCCCCCCGTCAGTAAGAACCTCTGTAATCGTAATGGCGCCTTCATCCCGATTCAACTCGTCCAAAACGGACAGACGTCCCCTCAGCTGTCCGTCAAGGCCCTCAGCGCCGCTTCCTCGCCGCCTTTCAGACCCGCCATGACCATCAAGATCATGGGGGTTGGAAAGGTGAGACAAAATCCTGCAGTGGAGCTGAGGATGGAATAATTACATTAGTTCAATTTCTCTTTGGGAAAATCTTGCCAAGTATTTTGGTCTAGTTTCTTGTGTAAATATCTGTGTGCTCTTGAAATAAGACAAAACTAACTTACAAGTAGCTTCAGAAAGATAAAGCAGCTTGTTTTAATTAAATAATTCCTTAATATTTATGAAAAAAAATACTAGTTCCACAATCGACTGGCACTGAGCCGTTACCTAGCAACGCCAGCCAAGCCAAGACCGTAACCTAGCAACCCAGTTCTAGTTCCACTGGCAGATTATTTCACTTATATCAAGACATATTTCAAGTTATAAATGAAATAGTCTGCCAGTGGAACTAGAGATGCACCGAGCCGCTATTAATATCTGTATCGGTCCCAATATTTTAAAAAATTCTAGATTGGTTATTGGTGACGTTGTGCCTAATTCATAATGGCAGATCTATTCTCAGCGATGCCATTCTATATTATTTATTTCACATTATATGTAGAATTTCTATATGTACTTTCCTGAATCATTTGAAGGAAAGTTTGTTGCAGTTTGTTTTGTTGGTTTCAGTTTCTTTATTATTTATTCTACATTGGCTGTTACATTCCTAATTTCACCGACTGAACAAATTAAAGTTGTTTTTACATGTTTGACTATGTAAAAACAATAAACCTATAGCTTGTGAAGCTATAGGTGTATTTAATTGTGTTGTACTGGTGCAGAGTTATCAAATACATGTGTGATTTAGTATATTTATGTCTGTGCTTTAGAAAATAAATGTTTTAAGTCAATTCAGCACTGCTTCACTATATTGGATAATTATCGGCTCAGAACCGTCAGATATCTGCGTTTTTATCAGAAGTGAAAAAGTGGATTGGTGCATACCTGAGTGGAACTAGTATTTTATCATCAATATTAAGAAATTATTAACTTAAAACAAGTTCATTTATCTTGCTAAATAGTTACTTGTTTTGTCTTGTTTCAAGTGTATTAAGATGTCTACACCCAAAGCCAGAACCAAAATATCGTAGTATTTTGTTTATGTGGTGTATTTTGTCTTTCCTGCTCTCCAGCGGGTGGGTCCTCTGTCCCACGACCAGCTCTGCGTCGTCCTCTCCTCTTTGTGTCACGGTATAAACGAGACAGCTCGCCATACCAACGTATCCCCCAACACGATCCGGTCCTGGATCGCGCTGCAGCAGCGCGGCCTGGCGCAGAGGAGGTGGGGCTGGAAGACGGACAAGATGGCGGAGTGGGTCCTGAACCGCAGGGAGCAGCAGCTGAGCGTGACGGAGACGGTTCTGCTGCTGACGGCCCGGGCCGCGCTGGGCGAGAGCACCCAGGTGGAGGACTGCTACAGCTGGACCATAGACTTCATGCTGAGGCACGACCTGGGCCTGCAGACCACCAACAACAACCGGCTGAAGAGCATCCGGGAGAACAGCAGCAGCTTCATCCAGTCCATCTACTCACAGGTCGGTTCGGTAGAAAACCCGGAAGGTCCGCTCAACTTTATTTAAACCAGAACTTCTCAAATAACAGATCTATTATTGTTTTTACTGGAAGACAAAGCTCCAGCCACTAGGTGGCAGCAGTGTTCAAATTATTATCATTATGTCATAAAATTACGACTTTATTCTCGTATTAAAAACAAACAAAAACTCCTTCATTGTAAGCGAGTAATTGTAGCTCGCTGAAACAGACCAGGAAATAGATGAAGCCAACTTAGTGATAAACGTTTAAAGTTTTACAGAGGTCTAAGTCTAAAAACTAGGGATGCACTGATCTACGTCTTTCACGTCGATATCTGAGGTTTAGCATCGGCCGATACTCCATTTATTAATCTGTTCTGCTAATTGGGTCACAGAAAGCTGGCCCCAGCGTTTTGTACCGATAAATTATTAAATATTATTCCAGTTTGGGTGGAGGATGTGAAAACATTCCTGACGCACAGAGGGCCATGACTTTTTAAATGTTCTTCAGGTCCAGAAGGGGGCGCTGCCTCTCCACTGCTGGGGCTGCATGGACGAGCTTCCCGTCTTCATCAACTCGGACCTGTTCTCCAAGCAGCTGGCGTCCGCCTTCCAGCTGTTCGGGTCGCCCGAGGACGAGCCCGTCTTCGACGTCGTCCTGTCCGCGCTGTCGGACGGCCGCCTCCTGCCCCCCCTGCTGTTCTTCAGAGGAACTGCGTCCAGCGTCCCGGACGGTTTCCCTGATAACGTTCTGCTGGAGGCCCAGGAGGGCGGGTTCAGGGACAAGGAGCGCCTGCAGATCTGGGTCGATAAGGTCAGCGGCGCCATGGCAACGGGAAAATGTTTGGTGTTAGACGTCGATTTAAAAAAACATTTATATAAATAGTAAATATTTATCCAGATCATATCATTTTATCACTTCATTTGACATTTGATCGTCTCTGTTTAGTTACTGACGTCCGTCTATCAGTCCGTTTCCATCCTTCCTTCCTTAATTCATTCCTCTGTCAGTCTGTCCATCCATTTATATCAGTGACCTTTCATTCATCCATGGTCAGTGTTTACATCCTTCTTCACTTTCATCCATCTTTCTTTTCTGTCATTCTTCCTTCCTTTTTTCCTTTCATCAAACTTTTCCTTGTTTCTTTCCTTTTTCATTCCCTTCATCCTTCCTTCCTCGTTTCTGAATTCATCAACATTTCCTTCTTTCCATTCTTCCTTTGCTCCTTTCTTCTTTTATTCCATCTCTTCTTCCTTCCTTCTTCCAATAGTTTGTATTTCTATCATTTCTTCTTTCATCCATCCTTCATTTTGTTCATTCCTTTCTCCTTTTTTCCTTCCATCAAACTTTTCCTTCCTTTCCTTTCATCCTTTTCCTTTTTTCTTTCATCCTTTCTCCTTTCATCCCTCTTTCCTCACTTTCTTTCACCAAGCCTTTTTTTCCTTTTATTCCCTTTGTTCTTCCTTTCTCATCAAACTTTACTTTCTTTCATTTCTACCTTTCTTTACTTCCGTCTCTTCTTCCTTCCTCCATTAGTTTGTATTTATCATTCCTACTTTCCATCTGTCCTTCCCTTTCATCCTTCTTTCTTGTCTTTTTTCCCTCTTTCCTGTTTTCATCCCTCCTTCCTCACTTTCTTTCACCAAACTTTTTCTTGTTTCCTTATTTTTTCCTTTTTATTCCCTTCATCCTTCCTTTGTTCCGTACTTCCTTCCTTCCACATATCAAACTCATCCTTTCATCTCTCCGTCCGTCCGTCCGTCTCTCATTGCTCTGTAATTTTATTTTATTTTTTTATCTTTTTAAACTCGACCGTCCGTTGCCATAGAAACCAGGTCGTTTTACTCCGGGTCAGTCTTGATTTTTAACCGGTCGGTGTTTGGCGCCGTCCCTCCTCTCCGCTGCAGGTGTGGCGACCTTACGTGACCTCCAGATCCGGCGACAGATCTCTGCTGGTGATGGACGTCCACCGCGGTCACCTCAGCGAGGCGTTCAGGGACAGTCTGTCCGCCGTCGACACCCACATCGCCTTCATCCCCGCAGGATGCAGCTGCCGCCTCCAGCCGCTTGAGATCTGCGTGACGCAGGTGCTGCGGGATTTTCTGCAGGTAGGCGGCGGTGGAGGCGGAGCTTCTTTCCTTCCTTCCTGTCTCAGTGTGTGGGTCTGTGATGTTCTGATTGGCGGTTCTGTCTCCAGGCCCGGTGGTCCCAGCTGGTCGCAGATGGAGGTCTGGACGGGCTTGGACTGGACCAGCTGGCTCTGACTTTGGCCTGCTGGCTCAGTGAAGTCTGCTCCACTCTGAATGCGCAGACCGACGTCCTGCGCAGGTGAGAACACCTGATGATGACATCACAGTTATTTAAAGGCAGCGCCGTTTTAAAAGTCTTTATTTGGATTTTATGGGACTGACAAACAGACGCCTAAAAGACGATGCATGATTGTATTTTTTTGATATCTGAAAAGTGTGGCATGCAATAACAAATATTACTGGACAATAAATTATCCCAGAAGTTATTGCGATAAACAATAATGTTGTTTTTGGACCATTCTCACCAATATTCACAGTAATTACATTTAATCATATTTTCAAATGTATCTATTGATACTCTCAATGAATAAACTGTGGAGAAAATAGTAAAAATAACAATATCGATAGTTTAAAAAACTATTAATTGTTTTTTATTATGAAAACAATCAAATTCATTTTTATCATGACAGAAAATTTATTATAATAAATGATAAGTGACATGATAAATATCCATACCTATTAGGAATACATTAAAGATGCAAATAATCAAATTATTCAATTCCTTTTTTTCCAATAAGAAAAATATTTCTAGCCTAAAATGCAACAGAAAGAAATTCAAATGTACGCCACACTTTTCAGATTTTCATCGCTTAAAATACATTTAAGTGTAAGTTTTTCAAAAAATGTGAACAAATTTAAAAGTGTGAAAACTTTTTCAGAACCCTGAAACTTTTACTCATGACCTCTCTTCTTCGACCTCCTTTCAAGATCGTTCACCTTAGCATGCAGCCTGCAGCACCTGGAGAACCAGGGAGAGGCGGCGAGGATGATCACAGCTCTGACCGAAGTGCTGACCCAGCCGCTCGACTCTGGATTACCAGAACCCGGACCAAAACAAGAGGGTTTACTGGAACGGACGCCGCCGCCGCCGCTGGTGATCAAGGAGGAGAAGACAAACGGTTGGGATGAAGAGGAGAAGCAGGCGGAGGCCGGCGGCCTGTCCGCCCTGCGGCAGGTGTTCAACAGCGAGAGCGACGCCGAGTCGTTTCACGGCTTCGCCGACGTCTGATTCTTCACTGCACACCGTACAAACCAGCTGCTACATCCGGAGCCTCTGATACGTTTAGAGACGCTAATAAATGCTACTGACACAAAGCTAGTCAAAGGAAAATACTGTGTTTTTAAGGTGGAAAAGACTTTAGAGATTATTAATGACACTGGTATGTAATGATCAGAAACCTCAACATCAACTAATAATGAATCATGAGAAAGAACCTAATATTGATTCTGAAGCTCAGAATGGAAACATGAGTCTTTTTCACTGCATAATTATTACAAATGTAAAGTTGTAACTCCGCTGGGATCGTTTCTCGCTGCTGCTTTGTAAAATAAACCTTATTTTTGTTACTTTTTTATTGTAACATGAATTATGTGATGTTTTTTCTAGTAAAATAAAGGAAGTTATGTTCTAATTGATGTCACTGACTCAATAAATCGTTCAGAACTGAATGAGAATTCATATAATAAGGTGTCAGTGAAAACTTAAAAAGTCTTACTTTTACATATTTAATATTAAGTCCTTTAAACGTCCTACATTTTGTTGTGACCAGGACTATTTAATCTCCTATAATCTGTAGGGTTTTTTTCTCGCTGGACTTTTTGGTCAGGCAAACGGTTGAATCGAGCGCATGCGCAAAAGCATAAATTGCGTTGAAGCGGTTGAGGCTACGGCTAACTAGCTGCTAGCTAGCTGTTTAGCTTTTATTGTGGGTTAAGTGCACACTTGTCGGACGACGTTAGCTAATGTATAATTTATGTAGATAAACCAATATAATAAACTGCATTTATTATATGCAAAGCACAAAGATGTTTCCAAAAGCCACAAACAAACCTCAGAAATGTCACTTTTTGTGTGGCTAAAGCTACGAAGAAAACGGTCGCCGTTTCTACTACTATTAGCACTGGCATAAGAACGACACAAAGTCGGAAGTTTAGTGGGTTTTAAACACACTAGTCTTGCCTATTTTTTTATGTTTTATATCAGCAAAGTCGTTAATATGGAGGGTGTGGAGAAATTAAAAATGTAATCAAGTATATTCATGCTTTGAGTTGAGTTTTGCATATTTTGAATGTCAAATATAATGGCTTATATCGCTACACTGTGTTAAACCCTTTACAAACTTGTTTTCTCATTATAGTTTGAAATGTTTCAGCTAAGGATGAGACGAATAACCTTGTTTGCATGCAAAAGTTAGAGAAGAAGCGCAAAATATGCCAAAACAGGATGTAGCCGTACGGAATGTTCTAACAAGCAGAGGCTTCTGGTAGAGAGGTGTGACATCTAGTACGTAGAAGAAAACACTACTCCTTAAATGGTGAGCAGCCAAGAGTGGAGTGTTTTGTGCAGGAAAGGATTTGACAGCTATAGTTTGTGTGTATGGGAATAGTTGGAGGGGTGCGCAGTGTCTCGGGTGTGAGGATGAGAGATAAAAGTATGAAGTCCTCACTCTCGCACTCAGACGGGACTTATTGCTGGACTTATTGTTGTTAGTGTTTGTGGGTGAGTTGTAGGGCTGAAACGATTCCTCGAATGATTCGAGGACCTCGATTACTAAAATTCTTCGAGGAGAATGTACCTGCCTCGAAGCTTCGTTAATTTATGTATTATTATTTAGCGCACCGTGTCCCGCCCGGAACATTATTTGCGTAACACGTAGCTCTCGCTTCCGCCTCCGAGTTGTTGAAGAAAAAAAAGTGTCAGCGGCATAATGTCCAACTTTCAAGTTCGTCCCATGGGATTTTTGGGGGACCAATGAACATCCTTAAAATGACCGGCGCGATGCCTGGAGTTTGGAAGCCTTAATCCTTCGGGAGCTGCTGGTTGAAAGCGAACGGCAGGAAGAGGCTGCAGGAGTATTTATGCAGGTGAGCGGACAGACTGAACACGGCGGGCGGCTGAGTTGTTGGTGCTTATAGCGTAAGTGTAGCTTTACCGACGAACCGCACAATACATTTCATATCATTCCGGTCTCAACAAACGGGTGGCGGAAATCATCGTGGCGGTACATGGCTGGTAGATGAGTATGAGGGGCCGTTTAGGGCAAAAACTATGTTTTGTCTCACACACTACTAAAAACTCATACACACACACAACATACTAAAATTGCGCATACACACTAATAAAATATAACACCTGCACATAATTTTTTTCTCACACGCATGCATAAAAGACTAAGATTGCACATATAAACTAATAAAATATATACTCACCTTTTGTATGTGAGAGAGTGATGTCACGGAAGAGGCGGGGCATCATTTGGAGATCAGATCGCGCATGTGTTGATACCACAGTGACGTCAGCTTCATGCTGGATACTCGAGCTCCACGGTGTAAGCGTCGTTTAGCTCAAAGTTAATCCGATTTATGAACGCTAGTTTCGGCCAGCCGTTCTCTCCCGCTCCCTCCTCAAGCGCTCGGAGTTTCACTTAGGGCTTACTCTGGTTGAGTAAGCGGCCATAGAACCGGCGTTATAGCTGGAGTAAGCGGCCTTAGAACCGGAATAAGCCCTAAGCTAACCTCCGAGCGTTTGAGGAGGGAGCGGTAGAGAATGGCTGGCCGATATTAGCGTTCATAAATCGGATCAACCTTGAGCTAAAGGCTGCTTACTCCGACTCTAAGTGAACCTCCAGCACTTGAGGAGGAAGCGGAGCTAACGCCGGAGTAAGCTAACGCCGGAGTAAGCTAACGCCGGAGTAAGCTTACGCCGGAGTAAGCTAACGCCGGAGTAAGCTTACGCCGGGGTACAGACGTAAGTGAACTTCCAAGCGCTTGAGGAGGGAGCGGGAGAGAACGGCTGGCCGAAACTAGCGTTCATAAATCGGATTAACTTTGAGCTAAACGCTGCTAACACCGTGGAGCTCGAGTATCCAGCATGAAGCTGACGTCACTGTGGTATCAACGCATGCGCGATCTGATCTCCAAATGATGCCCCGCCTCTTCCGTGACATCACTCTCGCATACAAAAGGTGAGTCTATATTTTATTAGTTTGTGCAATCTTAGTCTTTTATGTATGCGTTTGAGAAATAATTGTATGCGTGTGATATTTTAGTAGTGTTTATGCGCAATTTTAATATTTTGTGTGTGTGCGTGTATTTGTTTTTAGTAGTGTGTGAGAGACAAAACATAGACTTTGTCCTAAACGGTCCCTCACAGATGAGCACGATGGTGCCGTAAATATCCCGTATTGCTCCTCCCCCGTTTTTACATTGGCCCCCTGTCTATTTCCTCTCCCCCACTCCAGACGACATTTCCCATATTCTCAAACAGGTCTGGGACAAGGTGAGAGTTCATCTATTAAACTGGCTGAAGATGAATACATAAACTAAAAGCTGGATTATAGACAGTTTTTATAAATGTATTTGTGAGC